>BGPR01025648.1:0-22172 GCA_013235015.1 Araneus ventricosus
CTTTTTTTTTTTTTTTTTTTTTTTTATGCTTCCGTTCCGTTGTGGTTTGTAATATTGATTTCGCAAGATTTATTCTGTTAAATAATTGGCATGGAAAAAGTTTATTCACTTTTCCTCCTCTCTGAAAACTGGTAAAATTGTCATCCATATTGAAAAAAGGCTGCAATTTATATTTATAAATGTATAATATTATTATAATCCTTATATTTGTAAAAGATAAAATGGTTTAATCCCTAACAATGGACATGAAATCAAGAAAGATGATATAATACATCTGCTAAGAGCAAGTTAAAATCTTCCCACCTCTTACGCAATTGTCTTTGAAAAAGGTAGATCAACTTTTCCACTTAAATTTGTGGATATTTTCAAAATATTCCAATATAATTTCAATTAGAGTAGTAGCCTTCGCCGCCAGTTCTTTGTGGGCAAAACTCGAACTAAATCTGAAACCATAACGGCAAAAATATCGCATGACGATAGCTCTCGATTTGCTGAGCCTTTGGCAAAATACGTCGCCTAATAAGCGAGATGTTGAAACGATCAAGGTGCGAAAGTCAGACCCCTTCTTTCGTCAGAAAAAGGCAGTAACGTCCGCGTTCAGAAAGGCGAAACCTTCCCAAACCCAACCAGGGTGCAGAATAGACCATTAAATAGCATCAAGCTCGAATTTAGTTTTTCTTATTTTTCAGCATAAAAGAAGGAATACAAGAATAAATTACCATTTTCCTAGAATTAGGCTCTTATTTTAAGTAAACTTTAGAAGGCTACAACAACAGGAACATGAAATTCATATTTTCAAATTGCAAGCCATAACATCAGAAAATACGCTTTAAAGCATGAATTAATAACTTCAAACAGGTGTTGAGAAATTACAAGAGACTTCCATTTATAACATTATCGTCGGAAGTTGATGGGCAAGGTGCAAGTCTCACTATCGCAAATAAACAAAACAGAAAATTGGTCCATTCAAGTAACACAAAGAAAGTATTGCAATAGTAAAACAAATTCCACCTCAAGTTTTGATGGATCTCCACGTTTTAGATCTCTCTAACCAAAAACAGATTTTTTGAGTAGTAGTGATATGCTTGATAGTCTGAACATAATAAAACAGATGAGTTTACAGTAAATGGTCAATACTTCAACATTTGTAGATTTCCATCAAATTTTGGACAGAACCTCAAAAGAAAAAAAATTAAATATGCAAAATAATAAATAAAAATAATAAAAAATAATAAAATTTAAATTTAGCATTAACAGAATTGTATGATCAATAATGGCTGACTAAAATTCATCAAGTGAAAGCGTACGTTGAACGTATTCGTGAGTATGTAGCAGTACACTATTATTCAAGAAATGCAACAAGTTAGATAAAATTAGAACTGTTGAGGAAAAGTGGTTTTACATATTCATTGTAGATGGTTTGTCATTTGATATAGTCGGAGGAAAAAAGGGCCAAAATGCATATTCAACTCTCTTGTTATAGTATTTTAGTTATCGAAAACGGCCGTGTTTTAGTAGTATTTAAGAAAGAGCCACTTCTACTGGTTTTTCTTAACTCTAATCTTTTGATTCTTATAAAACAGGGGAGAATTTGGCCTAGCGGTAGATCCCGGCTACAGGTTTGAAAGACCTCGGGCTCAAAACCAGTTCACCGATGATCCACCATGTATCAGGCTATGGAAACCAATTCATGCCTAGTAGGCCACATTAGGAAGGAGGCGGCGGCCCGGGCGCCCATTCTCACCTCTCTTAACAGCGGCTCCCGAAGCAGGCCCGTGCAAGGCAGCCCTCGTGTTTGGCAAGCGGGATGTTAATAAAACTATTAAACTACTGAAGAACTAAGAAAAAAGTTGAAGATTAACAATTGGGCCCTGTACCTCCCAGTTGCGTCCTGGGTGGACGTAAATTTTGATACTAGTCCAGGAAGAAGGAAAGAGCTGCAAATGTATTCGACTCCTCTGTTATATTTCTAAGATTACCTCAGCTGCCGTGTTCCAGGTCTGGGTTGTTTTTGTATTTTTTTTAGACAGTAGAAAAGTTTGACAGAGCTGCTCACTTGAGTCAGTTCATCAAGTAATGAAAATAAAATCGCAAAATTAGACCATACTTTAGATCAATGTGAATATGAAGAAAGGAAATAATGTTGGGAATTTTGTTCAAATTTAAATGGTACTTTATTTTAATAAGTTCAAGTACAGCCTTTGAAAATGTTGAGCACAAAATATACTATTTTGAATCTAACAATATCTACCAATAGGGGTACCTGCAACCAAATCTAGGGTTCCTGAACGTCACCTATTTGGTCGGCCTGCCAACAACCCAAGTGTCCTTTATGCGGGAGCGCTTATCCCAAAAACAAATAAACAATCGGTGAAAATGAAAACATGTACGTAGGGCCAGCTGAGGTATCCCCGTCAAGTTTAAAGACATCTTCACGTTTGCAGGCTACAAAAATACACTAATTACATGATTTTTTCTTTGTTGTCTGAAAGAACCCTAGCAGTACGATTCAGGGGCTGAATCTGCCAGCTAAATACCCTAAAAAAAAAAAAGGCTTCCCTAACAAACTATGCTTTTTTATTTTTTTCAAAGTGTAGTTAATTATGAAGGGTGAAAGCGGTTTGTATTTCAAATTACCGCAAGGGCATTTACTTGCAGCTAGTTAACTGTTGTGCATGAAAATAAAACTTTCCGTTTGGTTCTGAAAAGTTTATTGAACTCATGCAATTCGGTTGTTAAATATTGGATCATCCCACTTAAATATTGTGGATTTTAATAGTTCTTTTATTTTCAAGGTAAAATAAAATTTCCTTTTATATATAAAATATACTGTCCTTCATTTTCAATTCTCTTCTATCTTTCTAGACTTTTCAGGTCCCTTTTCACAAATTCAGTGTCTGCTGACTAAAATACTCCTCCAGGCGTTCTGATGATTAAGCAGTTCCATGAGCCCTTGGAACTCCAATTAACAAAGAGTCGAGAAGTCAGGAAGCTGGTGCGTCGTCAATTCGATATTACTGTGTTTATGTATATATGTATTATATACTTCGTTTTTATATTGTACAGAGTGCGCAAAAAAAAAACTGGCCAAAGTTTAAAGAACTGGTGAGGCATACGATAAACATCAAGAATCACACCGGAACATGGTGAAAACTCCATCTAGGAGACAGCAAGTATTAAAGCAATAGTGCAAATAAAAAATGAGCTTATTTTTTGAATACTCCAGAAGTTTAGATGTTGAAGTTCCTGAACTTGACCACATAAAAATAGGCTTTAACAATTTGAAGATTTAGTCACGGGCATATAGGGAGATAAATGAAGTAATTTCGGTCAGAAGGTTTGGTCTTTGATAAAGGAAAGCGATAATGTTTGGCTTTCATAAAATTACGTATGAGGTGGGATCAATAATGTCTGCATGGTTTTCGTAAAAAATAACACGAATCAGGAAAATAAAATTTTCTTTAAAATCAATTCCTCTTCGTTGAAATTGATATCTTTCTAGACCTTGGCGATTTGGTGGGGAATTTATATATATAAGTTGCTCTATATATATTGGAGATTCCATGAAAGAAAAAGTACACTTTACGTTTGCTTGCATACGATAAAATATTATTTACTAAAGAAACTCACTCATATTGTTTCTTTTATTCAAAATGTGTATTTCTAAAATTTAATAATGCTTCATATATATATTGTACGTATTCTGTAAGTTTCGTATAATTTAGTTTGAAAAAATCTGCATATACGCGGAAAAAAAAGCGGGGAGAAAATTTCAAATTCTTGAAACTTTTATACTCTCAGAATATTCAAGACTGTGGAATATTCGTGTACTGTAGGAGTATTTTAGAAGGATTACCTTGAAAGTCTGAAAGATAAGAAGAGAACCTAAAAAAATGGAAGGAGTTATATTTTATATAAAAAGAACTTTATTTACTTAATTTTGAAAAGGCAAGAAGTGTATTAAAACCACGTATTGCAGGATAAGCAATATTTTTAATAAAAAAATGAATTCGTATTGAATCCAATGAACTTTCTCAAGTAAAACTAAAAAAAAGGAGTATCATCAAGTAAAATTAACTTGGTTACGGTAGAGATTCTTGCTGGGTGAGCACTCATCAAGTTCCCTCCTTTTCATGGCCCAACTAATCTTAAAAAATAAAGTGTACAAGTTACAGTTGTTTTGGAATTTATTGGCTTAGGCAGACAGACCCTTAGGTTTAATTAGGCGTATTTCTAATGCAACTAAGAAAACTGACGCTTCGTATTTTGCGCTAAAACGTAATTATCTTCAATGTCATCTACTTGCCAACTCCAAGACAATGATGTTTCATATTCAATGATAACCTTGATTTTTTTAAATAAGCGCTCCGCCATGGGGACACTTGGGTTGTTGCGATGGGTTTATAAATTAAACTGCCTAAGGTGCTGTGGAGGGCACTAGAGAATAATTATAGTTTCAAAATAGTTTTTTTTTTTGTACTCCTTTGATTTACTTAGTAAATCAAGTACGAACAGTTTGGTTACTATTCTGGGGTTATTTTCCAGAATTCATTTGAAGATCAGTGGATTCAGTTTTATTTATCTGTTTTCACTGTTGATTAACTGACTCATAGTGAGCAATCTGAAACTTTTCTACTGTTCCAAAAAACGAGAAAAAAAAGCTAGTGGCATGTTCAAGACTTGAAGAAGTACAGTTGGGAGTAGGGAGCCAAATTGGAAATAATCATCTTCAACATATATTTTTTAGTTCTTCAGAATTAGTTTAGGTTTGCATTAACATTTTTCAGACTAACCCACGAGGGCTATTTTGAGATGGGCCTTGACCGTCGATCCTCGTCAGATGACCGGAGGCGCCTGAATGGTCCTCCTCCTCGCCGTCTCCGCGCCGCGCCAGGGCGCCGCTTGGCCCATAATATATGAATTTTGGCTTGCACTGGTGCATATGGTGATCACTACGGGAATGGGGATTTCGACCCTGGAGCATTTCTAGACCCGGAGGCCGAGATCTGCCACAGCACACCGTCCCTAGTTTTCAAGAATCAAAGATTTTACGTGTCTATTCTGTTCCCCCGTTGAGTTGGGAGACGTGCTTTTGCACGTTAACAACGGAAGAGGAGTCTCCAACCAATGTAATAATCGTTAAAGTTGATAAAATCCAGTGAGATGTTTCCCTCGTTCTTCTTGAATACTAACGAGCATGTTTACGTTTTCGATGTAACTAGTAACATAACGAAGAGAATTGAATATGTACTTTGGTCCTTTATCTTTCTCGATGGTGAATCAAATTTTGACACCCATCTGCATTTGATGACAAAACCACTTTTCATCGACTATTGAAATTGAATTTATCAACTTGTGTACTTTGAATAATAAATGTTGCATACCTCACAAATAGACAGACCCAAATACGCAGTCACCTTCTTCTGGTTTATTTGTCTAGCATTAGAGTCTATGATCTCTTGATGCTAAATATAATCTTTCGAGTTCTGTAGCGTTCTTTCCAAAATTTGTGAAATCTAAATTTTTAGTGACCATATAGTCCATTAGTTTTGCATTTAGGTATTGCTGTACAGACGCACAGGCAGATCTTTCATTATTTAAAATGTTTTCACACAGGAATTCAAAACATGGAATTTATCAAAATCTCAAAGGTCAATTTTTTTTTATTAATTACGTACTTTCTCTCATTGACTTTCGCATAGAAAATATGAAAAAAGGTGTCCCCATTAATTCTTTACTTCTTTATGAGCAGTAGGACAGGCCACGGCCTTCCTGCCTGGCCTCTTTAGCATCACTGAACTGGGTGAAAGTAGTAGCATTCTGGCGCTGGAGGCCCTATTGAGATGTGGTCCAGTTGTTCAAAGGCCTAGCCGATAAAATGATTCAAGACTTTCAGTTCACTTACAAACCTTTCTTGAGATCGAATTCCGATCTTGCGTAATCTTTTGTCCCATTCTATACCTGAGCTGAGCATTTTCTTCAAATTTAGTGAGTGAAGAAGTGAGCAATAGATTATCTTCACTTATTTATTCAGTATCATTCCAGAAGTTTCCCATTTGCGGTCTGTGTTTTGTAGCGATACTGATTTTACCAAGCCAATAGCGACACGAAACATTGCAGTCAAGATGTAATTTGTAGCAAAGTGAAGTTACAAACTGTGGTCACTTTTTCTATTATGTTCTGAAAAAATTTTGTTCTGGTGCTTTCGAACTTTGCAACCAACATTGGAAACCTGGTGCCATGGAGGATAAGATGAATATTGACTTGCGAATTATATTCTATTACTACTCAGAAGTTCGGAAGTTTAAAATGAAGTTAAGAAATGGTTGCTTTTTTGGACTGTTCTGAAGAAATTTTATCGAAGTGCTTTCGAACTTTTCAAGCACCATTGGGAACCTAGTGCAAGCCTTGGAGGATAAGATGAATATTGACTTTTGAATTATATTCTATTACTGCGCTCAAGTTTAAAGTTACAAACTACAGTCTCTTTTTCTTTCTGTTCTGAAGAAATGTCTTCGAAGTACATTTGAACTTTTCGAGTAGCATTAAAACCAGAGCACGCCTTGAAGGACAAGCTTTGCCTTTTGAATTTTATTCCATGACTATAAGCATAGCAAACAGGTAAGGATATTTGCTTGCCCCTTTTTATTTAAATGCGTAATAAGTCTTTGTTAGTGATATTTATTTTGTATCTTCTGATGGCGCAAATTTTATCTAAAATATTTACACAGAATAAAATTTAACTCTCCAATAATTTTCATTCACAATTTCGCGAATATAAAATCTATTGTTATATGCTCATCCAGTTTTACTGATTTTTCCTTTATAACTATAATAATAGTCTCGAAGATAATGTGAATTGGATTTCTGTAAGCAATATTCAAAATATAATGCGTTTAAAACTGCTAATAGATGTAGACTGTATTCGCATCTATTGGGTACTGTGATTAATGGAGGGTTAAAAAAATTGCAGCAGTCCGAACCGGTGGGCTTATCAGAAATCGAGGTTTCATTTTGAGGGTATCTGCCTAATGCGAATTTCTATGAAATGATTACGATAGCGTTTACAGCCACAAGGTATATTCTTTAAATACAAGATTTTCAGCGACTTTCTTGAAAAGATGACTTCTTAAAGTCAGTCTTTCTGTGAAAGAAAACTTCAGATTCTTTTTTAAACTTTTAAACTAATTCTGTTAAAAAATTGATCACAGAAAAGTTAATCTTTCAACTTAATATTTCTATCTTCGACAAAATCTTGAGTTATAAATTTACCTGATTTATAATTTCATTTGAATAGTTAATTGCAGAAACCACAGAAGCCATTTTTTGAAATCAAAATTGATTTTATGCTGTATTATATACAGACGTTATAGGTACATAAAATATACCAGGTAAAAAAATTATAGTTGACTTGAAAATTATTTTTTTAGAAGCTCCCATTATTGTGATATTGACTCATGCGATTTCTGTAATCAACGATTCAATTAATAAGTTAATAAATGAGAATGCACAGTGTTTTCAAATTTAGCTCTTATAAGTCTTGGAGAAACGGTTTAGAACGTGTAGAAAAAGGGTTTAACATCCATATTTGGCATTTGCGGATATCTTTTCAATTAAGATATTATCAAAAATTTATTTTATTAAAGATTTTGATAATTCTACTATGCTTACTAAACATTTTCAAAAAAATTGAAAGGTATTGGAACCTGTAGTACAAAACTTGATAATATTTTAAGCTTCATTTATCTGTCTTTATATTTAAAAAAAATTATTCTTAATTATAGCAACGATAACTCGCACACAATAAATGTATTTAATGTCGTTGCGTGTGTATCAATGCAGCAACTAACACAATAAAAAATATTGCGTAAAATATACATCGATATTTTGATTTTAAAATTTGAAAGATATTTTGCGGAAATGTATCTGACGGATATCACTGAGAAGTTAATTTTTTTGAATTTTAATATAGTGTCAAAAGGGGTTTTGTGCAATAATATCCTCTGAAGACATTAAAATTCTGGTTAATTATTAGCTTTTAATTAAAAATGTAAAATTTTGAAAAATTCCTTCTTGGTTCGCCTTGTATCAAGGAGTGACACTACGTACCAAATGTGGTACCTCTAGGATAAAAGGTGTCATGTAAAGCGTTTTGAGCTATTTTAGCATGTCGCAATTTGCTGATAGTATCCAGTCTATAAATGTTAAAATTAGACCCCCTAATTATTTGCTTAATGAAATTTTGTAGAGGTCTTGAAGTTCGATCCTGATGCAGTTAGCAGCATACTAATTCAAGCGACATTTACATTTGTAAGAAATTGGAAATAACATTTAATATTTTTAAATGAAATTTTTATGCAAATGATTTTTTAGTCTTTGCGTCATTTCTAAAGGCCCAAAATTTATATGAAATTGTATTTTACGTCGTCAGCAAAACCTTTTTATGATCTAGTTTCCACAGACTAGACGAAACTAGGTTAGCTGAAATTAGGTAGTACAGGCTACTTGAGTAATTAAAGGATGTTTTCAAGTCAAAAGAGCTTGTTTCGGTACATTTTTATATCAAATCCGGTGAAGAATTTGAATAACTTTCTTTAAAGAAAACGTTATCCTATTGCATTCCTGTTGAGTGATGTATTTCAAGGTAGTGTATTAATTAGACATTAATAATACATTTTACTGTATTACCGCCACGAGGAAAACCCCTAGACACCAGATATGCCTGTGGCGGGCGTTATGGAAACGGCATATTCCACTGCATTTTGGGGGTGAAGGAAGGGGCTTTATTTCATTTGGCCGCAGATGGAACCGACGGAAGTCTCGTTTCGCCTTGTACTATGGTCGAAACGGAATTCTCGCCTTACGAAGTGTGCTTAGTTCGCCAAATGTTGCGGTTGATTTTATACCCGTTTACCTCCTTTTTTCGACTCGTCTACTTGCGGCAACCCTGTCCGTGGCTGGCGGTAGGACAGTAAGCATTACAGAATTTAAATGGGAGGGTAGAGGGACCTTTTCGCTTTCCAAAACAAAGCCATGCTATCAATTACAGTTCATTAAATTCATTTATGGTGTCTTTACTAACGCTTCCATTTACAATCGAAGCAATTATATATTGGAGAACATTTCCGAAATTCATAAATTAAGAAATATTTTCGTAAAACATAATGGAAAAAATTAAAGGTGATTCAAAACTCTATTCCGAAACACCTTAACATGATAATGTTTGAGGATTGATTTGTCTGTTTTGTCTTCGTCTGATTTGACTGCATCGGCTGTTGCATTCTGTACGTAACAAAGTTTTGCATGATGCAATTTTCAGAAAGAATGCCTGTCTATACACATTATCACTCCAAAAAAAAAATCCAGTGTTAAGAAATATATATTAAAGCATTAGAAAAAACTGAGAAAATCTATTTCTGCTTAGCCGCACTACAGCTTTAAAGTATTCGCATCGGTTATTCACAATCTTATTTTCTTATAAGTGGTTATATAAAGGAAAACTACATTGTTACAAAATTGTCTTTAAATTAATTTTTGAAAATTTAAGATTGTTTCTGAATTTCAAATATTTCCCAAAAAACATTTTTGCACCATTTTAGTAATTGTTTGCCTTATTGGATAGCTCTAGGTCCGTTGGTCTTCCCTGTAGAACGATTTTTGTATCAAGCATGATGAATGTCGTAATTTACAGATAGCATCCATCCTATAAATATTATGTTCATATCAACCATAATCTTATGCTAATTTTGTAATAATTTAAAGGATATCTCTCTACGCAACGATGTTCAATAACGAATGAAGTTGATATTTTAACCCGAAACTCCATTTAAAACATGCAATGATATTTGTTTCAGCGAACCTTGAAGTTACTAATATAATGGCCCAGATCTGTCTCTGTAACGCTCTGACATCACCAGCAATAAAGCTCGCCCCATAGCACTGCGAGACGTTGAAGAGCATTGTTTCATTCTTAGAGCACCGAAATTTCAGTAATTTTAAATTTAAAAGAGTAATTCTTGTTTAAATTTCAAATTTAATAGCTCTGAAATAGTGAAATAAAATTTGCTATCGATTGATATAAAATGTATCTCGCTATGATCAATAGTTCCCGAGAAATTTTAAATTATATTAGTCATATATTTGAAATTTCCGTTTTTAATAGAAAGTAGTAAATTACTTCAGTGGTATATCATGCGCTTGATATTGTTTGGACGCCACGATGCATCTGATGTATTGCAATCGTGATATAATTTGATATTTTTTTGCAACGTTTGACAAGCAGAGAAGTGCTTTGTTTAGATTAGAATTTCGAAAAAGAATTCCTTTTAAATTTTAACTTTTGACTTGCGTTTGTCAAGCTGAGAATTTCATGGTTATTGAATTGTAATAAATTTGTTAAACAACGAAAAATACTTCTCATGGAATATTGTTTACCAAGAGGAATAAAGAAATATGTAAATAACATGTAAATAAATATTTCCTGTCATAAAACATGTTTATTTTATTTGTTTTCAATCAAAGTTAAAGATTTCTCTTGCATATATATCTATGTAAATGCGTCAAATTTGACGGGAAATCTTTCGAATGAAAAGGTAATTTGTACTCGTCATACCATGACGGACGATTTTCCAGTATTTCATAAATGTCGATTTGTTTTAAACTCCTATTTGACATTGGAGAGAGAATACATATTTTAATACTGAAGAGGTTGTCAAAAGAAAACATGCTCGCAGCTTTAAAAAGACCTCGCAGTGCATGAAGTGTTTTACGCAAAAAAATTGACGAAAAGTGGTATTGTCTCGAACAGAATGCAGATCTTGAATGGAATCTTTTTCATGTTACGATTCTAAAATGTAGATTTTAGTTTTTCAACAGAACTTTAAACTACTTGCCATTCTGCTATCAAGTTCATTCGGTCTGTTTAATCGTGTCTATATGAACGCGAAAGCTCGAAAATGTGACAATTTAGAAAAATAAAATTTGGTATGCAGTCTTGTCCCCCCAAATTGCAGATTTCTATCAAATTTTGGTTCCAATTGCTTAACCCCTTGCCATAAGGTTTTATTTAACCTCTTAGATGCCACCACCATTTGGGATATCTATTATTTCAATCTATTTAAGATGGTAAAGGATACTTGAGACGTTTAAGCGTGATTTTTGTATTTAAAATTGTTACTTTGATATAAATACGGATTTAAATAGCAAAAATTCTGTAATTCGATGCAGACGTCATTGTATGTTAAGGGTTTCAAAGGAAGGCGTCCAACATGCAGCGGCGTAACTAAGGGGCAGTATTTTTGAACATTGAGATAATTATTTTATGTCTCTCATGGGCAATTCGACAGGCTTTTTACGGTTTACTCTTTTCTACCAGATCATTAACCCCTTTCTGTAAAATGACGAGTATAGCTCGTCAATGGTACAAGCAGGTGCGTATTAAGCTTGTCGGGGGTCCCAGGCGCTGACGATCTTGGGCCCCCCTGAAAGTATGGCGCATATGTATTTGAACTTTTCAACTTGTCAGTTATGATGATTTAAAATAAGATAATTTCGCATCTTTTTAATCACAGTAACTAAATTTTTGTTAATAAAAGGTGCTTTTTGTAATTACTTTATTGATTTTAATTACCTAATTATTTTAATTAATATTTGCCGCTAATTAATATGTTCTATTTAGTAATTTTAAATTTATATCTGAAATTCATGTTCATAAATACTCATATGAAGTATTATCGAAATAGCTTAGGATCCATTATATAAAAGTAATTCGCATTTTCCTAAAGTAAAATCTCTAAGGAAAAAATAAGCAAAAAAAAAATCTAAAGTTCACAAATACTTCACAAATTGGAATCATTTCTCAAAAAATGTGTTCATAATATAGTTTGAGACTTATAGAATAAATGAATTATTTTTAAGACGATGTTTATAAGAAAATTATTTCTAATTTCTGAATTGATTTCACGGATTAATTTCTACATGGGATCAAAACATAACACCAATGAATTAATGTAGGTTTATAATTAGTGGCACGTAATGAAATAAAGCATATTAGGTGTAATATCCATTGCTAAAGTATAACCGTTTGCTTGTATGATAAAATTTAATTCTATATTAGCCTACAAAATCATTTGTCAGTTTCATTTACATTAAAAGAACTTGTACCTTTTGTTTTAAAATTTGCCTACATATTTTTTTAATGATTTTCATTAAATGTTGCAAAACATTATAACTAAACAATGCTTTATATATGATTTATAAATTAAAATCAAAGGTTCATCCTTAAATAATCTAGTATTACGGCACTTTCGGAGGAAATTTAAATAGAAAAGTTTTAATTTAATCCCAAAAATTGAAATTTAATTAACGAAATACCATTATAAATCAAAAGCTGGATAACTTTTCAACAGATCGGGGAAGATAATTCTTGGATTTTAACTATGTAATTGAAAAATGCATAAATCCCTTTCAAAATAATTTTTTAAAAGAAAATAAACATTAGAAAAATATTTTTATAACTGATTTTGAATTCTTTTTATTTAAAAATGTGCTTAAGATTTTAATTGAGGTATGTCTTCATAACGCAATTTTGAAATACATTGTATATTAGAGGCAGATTCTGTTTATAGATCCAGCTGTCATTTTTATCGGTAATAATATTCTATCACAGTCAATGCCAAGATAAAAAAATAAGAATACAATACAGATTAAAGTTTTAACTCTTTATTTTAAATAAAGAAATTTACTGCATATAAAGAAATATTTTGTTAAAAAAATACTGAATGTTACTCTGAATTTAAGTGGCAAATCTTTTATAACAAAATTTATTTAATAAAACTATGAATGCGATGTTTAAACTTGTATATATAAAAAATATTTAGAATTTTTAGGAAATTTGTTCGATATTTCTTTTTTGAAGCTGAATTAACTTATGTAATTCCATTAGATATGTACTGCCATATATTAAACTCTATCATGATATATTTAATAAAACATACCTTATTAGTTCTATTCCCCAATGGAAGAATTCTTTTTAAAACAACTATGTAATGTACACCACAATCTTCCTCATGAAATCTGACTAAAATTCTGCCTTTGTTTGCCTCGACGTCTTTAATCCCGTACGAACTGTTGTGAGTAGCATGGCTCTTCAAATGCGTGTAAGCTTCAAAAATGCAATAAACTTCCCACGTTAACGCGATATGGATGCATTAAGATATCTAAATCTTTAGCGACATTTCTTCTGTTCAAGCACCCTGATTGTGATAATAAAAAACTGTTTTATACGATGATAAATATTCTCAAATGACACTTAAAAAGTGTTTAACAGAACTGTGAATGGGAAACAGATAAACGAAGGATATTCAACCCCCTAAAATAGTTAAATGAGTTCAGGGGAACAGGGGTCTTATCTACTGAACAATTACTACTAATGATATTCAATGAAAGAAAAGCACATCAATCACTCGAATAATTGAAACGCCAGTTTCCTGAGAAGATGTTTACTTTGTAATGATTGGTTTTCTTTCTAAAGCCTAGGAAAGTGAATATCTGGTCATCTGGGCTACTATCTGAACTATCTTTTACATATGTTTAGCCGCAAATTTCCGGAGAAGCTATTAATACGCGAGGAAAATTGATAGCTGTTGGATATTACACGCAGACCTCCCGTGATGTTGGAAAAATAATCAACGGCGGTTTTGCTGAGCATTTTAGGAATCGTACCAACAATAAGGGCTCTGAGTAAAAGCGGGAGGCATGCGCGCAGAATCCAACGATTATTAACGAGATTTCTTCTGTTCAGGCACTCTGATTGTGATAATAAAACGCAGACTTGCTCGGTTAAAATCGGACATGTGAACAGGTTCTTTAAAAAAAATTATCTTTTGCGATATTTGAAAAAACCCGCTTCATTTCGGGGGCCCCAAGCGCGCACCTGGTGCGCCTAGCCTTTAATACGCGCCTGGGTACAAGCACCATTCCTTGATTAAATCTTAAGAGATTAAAATATTGAGGGAAATTTTGATTTAAATCTGGGAATTTATTTTTATAAATAAGGCATCTGATGAGAATATTACTTATTTCTACTATATCAGTGAGTGACTGAGTATTTTAGAGAAAGTAAAGTTATTTTCGTATTTGAAAGGAGGTTCATTTTTAGAAGAATAAATTAATATGCTAATAATAACAAACTGATATAAAAATATGCCTTTTAATTATGTTCTTTCAAAGTTTGCAAGTGAAAACCTATTGGCTGACCTTAAATTCGTATTCATGAAATGTATGCAGTATACTAAATTTATAAATAATATAAGATATTTTGGAAGAATTTGTTTTATAAGAAATGAGGGAAGATAGTATCTAAAACCTTATTACTAAATTATTTTAACAAATTACCTTTTCCTACTTTTCTAATATGTTTTATAATCTAAAAAATGTCCATTCCTATAATTAATGAGTATTTAGCCTGTGTTGAAAAGTTTTGTAAATTTAAATCATTTTGTCTATAATTTTAAATTAAAATTTTGATTTTTTTTTTTTTTTTTATACGCGAGCTACTGAAACCAACTTTCTTGAATGATTCGTAATCTCAGTTTGTTCTCAATGTAAATATATAAAAAATTTTGTTATTTCGTCATATTTGTTACTTCAAAAATCCCTATATAGAGATTAAATTAATTTTTTAAAAAAATCTGGTTTTATAAGTTCAGAGGGCCCGAGACTTTCCTTGCCTAAGGTCCCCTAAAAGGCTTAATCAAGCCCTGAATACAGCACTCGCCAAATTTGCGGGAATACATCCACTTTATTGACTAAGTCCAAGAAGTCCGTTTTGAAAGGGCCGAGGATAATTTTACATTATTTTTTATCGTAATTAACACAACATATATTCTGAAAATACAGGTGTCTTTAAACTGTCAGGGTTTTCTTACTTCATAACTTTATTCAAAAGAATACGACGATAAATATTTGCATATTCGTAAAATGCAATTCAAGTATTTTTAATAACGCAAACTAAGTTAAATAATTTCTACATGGTAGCCTTTCGAAGCACGTAACACATCGAAACTGAACTCAATTTCTTGCCAAGTGTCGATGGGTCACATGCCGAGAAAGGCTGCCATATGGAAATTACTTAATTTGTGCCATTAAAAAACTTTAATTGTATTTTTTACGAATATGTAAAAATATTTATCGTCGTGTTCTTTAATCAAAAGTTATGAGGTAAGGAAACCCCGACAATTTACGGATACTCTGTATTAATAAGATCTTATTTTAGATTTCATTTCACAAAAACCAAATGTAGGCATTCTATCCAAACAATATAATAAAAAAACACCTAGAGGGGGAAAATCGTTTCAAATGCATGCAGATAAAATGTATCGGTGCATATTGACATTAAAACCAAGAAAAATGAAAGCGTTTTTCTCATCAGATAAGTGGGACACATGTATAATAAAGGAAAACTCCGTTTCCGTTAAATTTTGGAGACTTTTCTTTCTTGAATTTGAATAACAAATGCATTGCAATTTGATTTACTTCTGAATACTTATCCTAAAATATTGACTTCAATACGTTATTTCGTCTATGTAACAGTTGCCATTAATATAATTTAACAAAAAATATTAAAAATTAAACTTTTGTATTGGACAGAATGGCGCATATGCAGCAACTTCCAATAGAATACAAATACAGATAATAGAACACAAAAAAGAAAGAAAAAATACAGAAGTAACAATAGCGATAACGATACACCTTTTTGAACGCCCAATGCAGCAACATCCAGTGATTGCATCAACTATATTGTTCTACAATTAACCAACAAATTACTATAGAGTTAAAAAACAAAAAAATCGTGCTCCAATATTTAAAATAATTACAACACATAAAAGAAAAACAATTAAAATGGAAGAATTGTAAGAAACTAACTAAACTTAAATGACTTATTAAACTTATTTTTGGTTATCGTTACATTGATGACCTTTTAGTGTTTAATTGTAATAATTTTTACTCCATATATAATTGCAATCCGGAAGAGCTTAAATCAAAGAAAACTAATAATGAATTGAACAAATGCAATTTTTTGGATCTGGAAATTGAAATTTTGAATTCAGGTGTTTCTATTGGCATTTACGATAAAAGAAAAGTATTTAATTTTAAGGCTATTACACTTTGTGATTTACAAACCTTCAATCTAAAATTTTAAGAAATTCCAATTATTCTCATATTAATAGAATAAAAAAATATTTCTAATAACCATTCATCTCTTGTTAAAGCTTTAGATAATTTAAAAGAACAGTTACTCAAATCATTTCTTTTAACGTTAATAACTTATTTAAAAAGTTTGAAGAATTTTTATTCTTCTGTTAATTGGTTCGAATTTTTCTACATAAATAGAGCTCAGTATGCTAGCCTCTAGACTTATTCTTCCTTTGTTCTTGTCTGTTTTCTCGATGCGTCATTCTTGCTTCTATATGGGCAGATGGTAAATATTTACGTTCTCTAGTCTCGCTATTGGATTTTTTGAAGGACTTTATTAAGTTATTTCTTTTTCTAAAGAGATTATTTCATTTATTTCAGTTGATGGATAAATTCAGGCCACAGGGGTATAATTTTTGACTATGTAGTCGTACCCTTGACAAACAATTTATCCATATTAGAACTCCTATGGCGAGTGGTCTTTGAAAGAGTTCGCCATTCTAGTTCTCTTCCAATTCTCCCGTTTTAATCGTTTTTCTTTTATATTCTAATTGTTTTCTTTTATGTGCTTTAATTATTTAATTTTTAGTAAATTTTTTTGTTGTTCAACTCTATAGTAATTTGTTGGTTAATTGTAGAACAATATAGTTGATGCAATCGCTGGATGCTGCTGCATTGGGCGCGCAAAAAGGTGTTTTGTTATCGCTATTGTTACTTCTGTATTTTTTCTTTTTTGCATTCTATTATTCGTCTATGTAATATTTCTTGTAAGTAGTAAAGTTACTTGTGCAAGCATTTTTATACAGTCGTTCAATATTAAAAAACTTTATATTCTTCCAAATGACATCTTTTGAGAAGATTGAAATTGCCCTTAAGCTGAAGTGAGCTCAAGTTTTATACAATTAATAATCTGCAATCAATGTATTAAAATAGAATCGTTGATTTGCAGAAACCGTAAGAGTCTGTTTTTTTCTTAAATTGCATTTATGCTGTTTCCACATTCTGAAGTGGTATTTGCATAATGAGTGAAGAAATGACGAGAGTAGAGTCGCATTATAGGTATATAATCCACGTAAAAAATAATTGACTTAAAAAAATAATTAGTTTTTTAAAGCTCCTAACATTTTGATATTGATTCATGTGGTTTCAGTAATAAACGTTTTGATTATACTGAAAAAAATATTTTTGAGCTAATTTTCTTCGGAAAAAATAATTTGGCTCTTCAAATAAGGTAGCATGCACCCAAAAAATTAAAAAAAAATTAAAGAAAAAATTAAATTAAATAATTGAATTAAAATTAATTAAATAATTAAATACTATTAATGATGATGAAATAATTAAATTAAAAAGAAAAATTAAAAAGAAAATGATTAAAATAAAAACTTTACTCTTTATTTATACTAATAAATGGGTTTTTAAAAACAATTTGTATTGAATTTATTTTATATTTTTATATTTTTTATATTTTATATTAATTTATTTTATATTATTATAATTCTTCAGACTTCGGTGCAAATTGATTGGAAACAGGAGACATCAAAATTGTTTCCAGTTGGACTCTGCTCTTCCTAATCTAACCCTGTGAACGTTTCTTAAAATAAGAAAAATCTAGTGAAATCGTATCTTTTATTCCATTACTTCGCCTCTGCCCTTCTATTTCCTATTCCAGACTAAATTAACCCCATTGTTTTACGATTGTCCCTTTTTCTGGCACGCTTGCTTTCTTATTCTCACCTATACGGTGCAATTTTTTATCTTTGATTCTTTAGTTTTGCTTAAATGTTGAACTGACTGCTATAAAAGTTAAAAATCCACAAAAGGTAATTTTTCTCATTTAAAAAGATAATTAATTCTATTTAAAAGTTACAGTTCTAATTTTTAAAAAATTCCGAAAATCGTATCTTTTCGTGTTTCATTCATATTATAATATTAACGCAACTGTTTTTGAAAAAGTAAAATAGACTTTTGATATATAAATTGTTTAATCCGATTTTCTTTTCAGCTCCAGTTACTTTTGGACAGCTATTGTAAAACAAGAAAGGAGCCTATATCTGTATACCCTACCTACCACTTTTAAAGTACTGGGATGTATGGGTCTTTCCCAACTATGCAGACGCCGTCAAGAAATCTTTTAAGCTGTCGCCGCCTCAGAATCCTGTATTGTATGCGAATTGTCCGTTTAAAAGGAAGCCGTTTTCACGATGCTACGAGCTCCTCATCTACTTCTGTCTTCAAGATCTCCTCATTCACATTGGACTATAAAAGTAGGACCACAAAATTTGGAAATCTTCGTGGTCCAGAACCGAATCCATGGTACAGCTGATTAGTAAATCATTCATCTCTAGTCATTCAGAATACCATAAGATATGATTTAACGAACTGAAGAAGTTAAGCACTTAAAAAGGTTTGTTCTTGGATAATTCTCAGAATTGGACAAAGTGAGAGGGGGTGCCAGCTCAGGCGACGTCCTCTGATCGTGGTTCAAAATTACGAGGTCCGTCCCAAAATAGCACTCGTGTTGCTTCAAAACGGAACGTTAATATATCTAAACTACTCTAATGAGGGTACTTCTTTAGAATTTTCAGGAAGCAGTTTTCTAAAGTTAAATGTATTATTAATTCTTAAAGATCTCGGCAGCTACCAAATGTGATCGTCTCGTAGAATATCGAAAAAATTCGTAAGTTTAGTGCGTATTAGTATCTCTGAATCTTATCAGATTCTTTTTTTTGCTTTCCTAAATTTTCTTAAAGGACGGGGAAAATATAATTCAGATCTTTGCACTTATCTCGCGTATCTTGATAATTTCCAAACAAAATATTAAGTAAATATTGTCAAAGAATTTAGCAGCTTTCAGTAACAACACACATATGCACATTGAAAAGTCATGAAGCAATCCCCGTGTTGATTATGAAAAGTAAATAAAGATCTAATCTTTACAGTCGTGTTTTTTTCCAAATGGGTTACTTTCGGCTTCAAATAGACATTTCCTTAACCCATCGCACAATTTCAACTTATTTTGCATCATCAGAATTTAATAGATATCTGATTTTTTTCTCCTTTATGCGTGAAAATCAGAAGTAAAGAGAAATCCAATATTGTATAAAAAATATTGCGTTTCTCCAAGCCGTAGTTACAAATGCGTCTTTAGAATGTTTTCTAAAAGCACAATCCAGAGCAGCCATTACCAATCGGTTAGCTTGGTACTGAATTTCGTCGGAAAAACTGTTGAATTTTGTATTGTGCTTAAATTTACCTGAAGTGTTTTAGCTTTTGCAATATTTGTTTCGTATATAAATAACTAGACGGAAGTTTTAGAACGCGAGATCATTTAGATTTCAACATGTTTATTCTATTAAGATGGGGCATCAGATTAGAAAGGTGCTTCTGAAGCAAACGTTCTTGAAAATTCACAATTTCCTTTTTAAACTCGAGTGTGTTTGTCTTTAGCACGTATTTTTTTCCAAGCCCAGTTTTTGTGTTCTACTAGCCTCAATGCATATTGTACCCGAGATATTTAGATTACTTATGGCTGAGTTTTGGAGCGTGAAATTCGCTTCCTTTATTCTCTGGTATTTAATTATTTCAAGATGTAAACAACACATTTGCAAAGATCCATGAATTTTATTAATTATCGGGTGTACCAAGGCTAAAGAAGCAATGAAACTATTGAATTTAGAATCCAAAGCGCGCTCCGAAATGTTGATTTCCCCCCCCCCCCATGTGTGTGTGTCGGTGGATTCATTTATGAAAGGAAGATTAAGGAGGACCTTTGCGAAAACGAGAAAGCTGCGGCATGGGAGAACATAGAAGGTAGTTGATTTCGATCGGCGATCACCTCTTGGATCGACCCAACTGTGAACGTTATCATAGGATCTTCGGATCGTTTCAAAGTAACTGGTCCCGGCGACCAGTTGTCGTAAGCTGTAAGAACATCGTTAAGAAGCGTACGCCGTTTAACTTTTTTCCTCGAGAGCGTAAACCTCGTGATTCGAACTATACGAACTTTAGTCAAGGATCATCGGATGCTCATGAGAACTTTTTGAACTTTCTTGATGATTTGGTAGAGCCTTGTCTCTGAGGACTGGTTCGTACCTGCAGAGGCTGTCTCAACACATCATCCTGTGTAATTATACCTCACGTCTATGATATATCCGGACTATTCTGATATAACCCATCTTGTAATTCCATAAACCAAGAACTCCCTTCGAATAACTTTTTTCTTTAAAATAAAATTCTATATAGTGACAGTCTAGCGTGTTTGACTCTACCTAGGTCTATAAACGTCACATCACTCATACTCCATACTATACGAAGATTTATGATCTTCTACCTATAACCATACCGTGTACCAAAAACACAACCTTCATTCATAACCCATACCTTACAAAATCCCCAGTCTTCACCCTTCCCATACTATACCAAGATTCTCAACCTTTTCATAACCCACACCTTATACATTAACATTACACCACAGTCGGTCCGGTAGAGCATTTGCCTCTTTCCTGTTTGATGGATGGGAATGGAATTTTATTTTTAAGAAGGGACAAAACAAGTAACAGGTACAAGAACAAATGAAAATGAAAAAGAAACATGCACTGCGACAGAACAACTAGAAATCAATACAAAATAGAAAGAAATACGTAGAGGGAAAAAAATCATAAGTAGCCGGAAGTGTAAAAGCTGTCGTCTGATGGAAATGAGTGCTCAATGGTTATCTCTACAATGGATTGTCTCTACATATGAAACACATTAGCTAGAGTCGAGCCGGGTTTTGATAGTTGTTCGTGAGAATGTTTTTTTTCAACCACTGTAATTTAAATGACACTGTTAGGGTTAGAAATGCTCAGGAGAGGGTAAAAGACATTGTGGCTAGTGAATTGGATCTCCTTTTTCTCCGCATCGAGCAGTTGTCCATGTCTCTCGAAGATTGAAGAAGAAGGTAGTGAAGGAAAGGCCCGTGTCCTGTAACGAACATTATCTCTTTCTATCCTGCCACTGGCTTGTTTGAGACCCACTACGTATCGTGTACTGCGGCCAGTTTCTCTGTTATCCAGTTGTTCTTGCAGATGCTTAAAAGCAGCTGACTTAATCTCGGCTTCTCAGGTAGGAAAGTGATTCTTCGTATCATAACCTCATACTATACCAAAATTCACACTTCACTCAAAACCCATACCTACCAAGGCCCAGCTATTTCATCAAGACTCTATTCTCATTTCTTAATCCAATCTAGTTTTCATCCAGTAACTACTCCAACAAGAACTGCATAACATTCTTTCCCGGTCATTCTCAATCGGCAAATTTTTTGCGCTACACCTCATTCTACCAAGTATTATTTTTCCACTCACGATTTGTAAGGGTTTTCGATCAACACATCTCATGAACTCGAACATCTCAGTTACATACAGAATTTCCCCGCATATACGCCATTTCAAAAGTATGTCTATGTTTCCAGTTTGTGACACAATTTTTGCATGAATCCATCATTTCCACCCACGATATCTTTTATTACATGTTACTGCATTAGAGAAATAATTTACTTTTTTAATTTGAATGTCTAGTTTACCAGCGTTCGGCCTACACTGTATCAACGAATACAGTCAACACCTCCCCTTCATATAATAACATTGCCACGGAAGGGATCCTTAATGTCAAACAGTAACTATTTTGCCAAAGATTCCCTTCGTTCCATATCTATTTTGAAATATCTACAAATTAATGATCCGCTATAGCTCTGTTATGGTAAATGATCAAGGCGCGACAGTTATTCTTCAATATATATACACTTAGAACCAGCTTTGAGTCACTCTTCTGCACAGCACCCTATATTCCTTGCATAAATACATATACATAGTCTAGAAAAAAAACTTTAAATGCTTAAATATCAAATGATCATATAACACAAAATATAAGAATTGGTTTTAAGAGGGATGATCGTTAATTCCTAACTTCTGAATCATAAGAAATGAACAATTGTGGTT
>BGPR01025649.1:0-22172 GCA_013235015.1 Araneus ventricosus
TCGCTTATTTTAATTAATAAATATTAATATAAATCAATCAGGTGTGACTGAAATCGAGACATTGTATAATTTTATCTACTAATCTCCCTACATTTACACAATTTATATCAGATACGTCAGAACTTCTTAAGAAACATTCCTAATTCCAAATTTTCTGAAACAGTTTTTTTCTATATTAGGTATTATTCATTTTTATGAAGCATACAGAAAAAATGACAGTTATACTGCTTTTCTAGCAGTTTAACTGTATTTTTCTGTTTCTTATATAAATAAATTTTCTTTTATTAATAAATTTTAAAAATATTTTGATTAAATTTAAGTAAAGGAATTAAAAGAGTAAATTCCTTAAAAATGCGTTTAACTACCTAGAGTTTTTAATGACACCAAGTAAAATATCGTTTAAAAATATTAAATCAACGAATTATTTTATTTAATTTTAAAGAAGCTTTAAGGTTGTTAACTTTGCGAAGAAACAGGAGATAGCAATTCTTTTCGAGTTTTAATTAAATTTGTTGTTTTCTTCGCACGTTGTATAGGTGGGCTGTCAGGTTAAACTGATAAAACAGTCTAGTTGAATTCGAGCTTTTTTAAAAATATTCTAAATTCCAAAATGTTTAAAAGTGTATCTCCTTTTTTTTAAAAAAATTAAGGAGATTTTAAAATATTCATATCAATATTTTTCAAATAAATTCATTAACATTTAAAAATTACCTTTAATTTGTTGATTTTTATAAGAAAATATGTTCGCTATAAAATTAGAGAATTCTTGCTTAGATTTTTAAAAATGAATTTAGCTGCCTATATTTTTTCAACTAATATGCGTTACATTAACATTTAAGAATTAAATAACTAAATAACCTTATTTAAGTCTGAACAAGGTATAAGGTTTTCAGATTGGTAAGCAAACTAAAGAAAACGTTTTTCAGTAATAAACGAATTTGGTGTTTGTTTCACACATTGCTTTCTAGGTGGGCTGTTAGAATAAAGTGAAGGGATGTAGGTGTAGAAAAACGGCTAAATCGTTTTCTCTCATCTCCAGGCTGTTCTAAACACCGCTACACCCCCGCTCTAATTCACAACCTCTCAGACGATTCTGAGAAATTGCATCTGGACTTTTCTATTTGGTCTTGCTTTCCAGATATTTTTCGATTCCAAATGATTTTTTAAGTTCAGGAATGAGGAAACTCGTTTGAAATCTGAATCAGATTTTCTGCCCTCCCCTTTCATAATTTACAGAATAGGCTGTTCCATCGTTCGCTGCTACCCGAGGTCCGCAGTTCGTCGCCGATCGTTTGTTCCGGTCGGTTCCCGGGTGTCCATTGGCGTTAAGGGAAGGTAAAATCGTCTGCTCGGAATGGAATGCACCGATCTTTGAATGTCAAGTCAGATCAGAATGAGGGTTGAGAAGAAAAGTATTAAATTTTGAGGCACCTGTTAGATTAAGTAAAATTCTTAGAGCAACCAAACGAAAGAAAAGAAACAAGGAATTTGGAATTTTTATATTAAAAAAAAGAGTTTTTGTAGCGTTAAGCCAAAATATTTTTTTCTCCTCTTCGTGAAAAATTATTGCGTTGTATTCTTATTTTGATTCGGTAGAGAATTGTTCTTTTCATTCGTTTTCGTACGAGCTGAAAATCTCAAGTTTCTTATGCCGAAGCGGTGGAGTTTTCTGTTTGACCTGTGACACCTGTTCAAGTGCAACCACACAAAAATGACTGAAATCCTCGAAAAGGTAAAATTGCCATTTTTCTTCGTGAGTAGTCTTAGATCTCCTTTATACTAGTGTGAACTGAAACACTACTTACAAATTCATCAAAATTATACATTTAGACAATTATTTTTTATTTTAACGATAGGAATTTTGAATATAATATTCCATAAAACTGCCATTTTTCTTCGTGAGTAGTCTTAGATCTCCTTTATAATAGTGTGAACTGAAGCACTACTTACAAATTCATCAAAATTATACATTTAGACAATTATTTTTTATTTTAACGGTAGGAATTTTGAATATAATATTCGATAAAACTGCCATTCTTTATTCGTGAGTAGTCTTAGATATCTTTTACAGTAGTGTGAATTGAAACATTGATTTCAAATGCAATAAAAAATAGACAGTGATTCATTTAATTTTTATTCATTCTAATGATAACAATTTTGAATATAATATACAATGAAATTGCAAGTTGACTTCGTGAGTTTTCTTAGATATTCTTTTTCATAATAAGAATCGAAACTTTAATTCGAAGCACATCAAAAATAGATTGTGAATCATTTAATTTTTTTTACTCTTAAAATTAAAATTTTGAATATTATATGAAAAAAATTGTCAATTTTCTTCGCCAGTATTCTTAGATTCTCTGTTTTCATAATATGAGTTCAAACATTTATACAAAACACATAAAAAATAAATCATGATCCGTTTAAATTTTCATTCTAAAGATTATAATTTTGAATAGAATATTCAAAGAATAATGAGTTTCCTTTGTGAGTTATTATATACCTTGCTTGCATAATTTAATTCCAAAAAAATAAAAATAGATCGTGAATCATTTAATTTGTGTCATTCTAAAGACTGGAATTTTGATTATAGTATACAATAAAATAATCAGTTTCCTTTGTGAATTACCATATACCTTCCTTTCATAATTTATTCCAAACAAATAAAAATACATCGTCATTCATTTATTTTGTTTCATCCTAAAGATTATAATTTTGAATAGAATATACAATAAAAAAATCAGTTTCCTTTGTGAGTTGCCATATAACTTGCTTTCATAATTTAATTCCAAACAAATAAAAATAGATCGTGATTCATTTAATACGCTTCATTCTAAAGATTATAATTTTGGTTATAATATGCAATAAAAATGACAATTTTATTCATGAGTTATCTTAGGTAACTAATTTTCATACAGGGAGTTGAAACTTTGATACCGAATACATCAAAAATAGACTGTGACTCATTTACACTTTTTCATTCTAAAGCTTAAAATTTTAATTATAACTAATCATCATTAAAACTTAATTAGTTTCGGAATTTTATGATTTGTAAAAACAAATATATAATTTTTTAGACATTACGCTATCACTTTAAACTTATTTGTTCTAACTTTTAAAAAATTCAAACTTGAACAAAATTAATGAACATCTGTTTTTAATTCGTTGTATTTCATTTTAATATGTCAATGAATAAGGTTATAAAATAAACCTAAAATAAAAAATGCATTTATATATAGGAGAATAAATTGGCGATGTTTTTGTAATCTATCGAAATTAATAAAATTATTCAAATTATACAAACTATAGAATAATGAAGTATTTTGTAGAATTTTTTGAATGAATTTGTGTAATTTTGGTATGATTTTTAAATTAGGTAAAAATTAGCATCGAATATAATGATTAATGTGAAGATTATTTTATTTTAAATTTTTGGCAAACTATAAGTACACTGATTTTTGAAAATAGTTAACGAAATTAATTACATATAAAGAATAATTTAAAATTTGTAACACTAATTAGCCATTTTTTATTTGTAAAGTTGCATCAGTCTATATCTATTTCTTAATGAAATGATAGGTAACCTCGCAAAAACATGTATTCTTGCCGGCAATTCTTTTAAAATGCTCTGTCTAAAAAAATAAATTTTCAAGTAAATCGTTCCACAATTTTATAAATTACTTATTGTCAAAAAAATCGCTCCACAATTTTTATTAATTAAGCCTAAACTTGACAGCACACTTTTATAAAGTACACCAAATATTTATGAGAGAATCCTAAATATATTATATAAGAATTGAATAATTTAATGAGAAGACTATTATTTTTAAAAGGAACAAAATAAATGATATCAGAAATTAAATAAATACGTGCATCATCAATTCTTGGAACAGATGTCTCAACTTTGAAAAAAGAATATTTACATCTATTTTATTGATTTATAATACTAAAATAATTGTGAAAAATGCTGTTAAAACATAATTTATTTGAGCTAGTGTTGACAGTAAAGATACAGAATAATTGTAACAAAGCTGCTTAATGTTCTACATTTTAGCCAGCTGAATTGAAGTAGCGCTAATCCTGAGAATTATTGTCAATATCATGTGAGAACATGATAACATGTTAACATACAATACATAACAATAACATGTTCATTGAGAGCATGTGACTCTGTCAAGTTCTTTCCAGCTAAAGACTAAAATAAATGCAATTAAATCACATTTTCACTTACATAGCATGAATAAAAATGTTTTCATTTTAAATATGGTTGTTGAAACATTTTATCTTCATTAATTCTTAATATTATAACAGATATTACAAGCAAACTAGGTAGACAATAGATTATTAGTATTTTTCATAGTTGAAAAATGCTGACATGTAGAGCATGCCGTATTTAGAAATAGTCCTTTTTTAAAATTTATTTCAGCAACGATTAACTATTTCCTAAGAAAAATACAACTTAATTCATAATTTAAAATTTAATATTTTTTTATGAAATGTTAATTTTAAGGTTCAAAACGATAGAATTTTATCTGTCTCAAGTGCTTCCGTTTTAGCATTTAAGTCAAATATAAATTTAAATTCAAGAAAATGAAATACTTATAAACTTATAAAATGGTGTATAAAACTGTATTAGAGGGATGAATATAGTTTTATACAACATGAAGAAAAATTTGCCTTAATTAGTTGAAAACGATTAATTTGCTTGAAGGAATCTTTTTTTTTATGAATACAAAAGAATAAACAAGACTCCGAGTCGTATAAATGTTACGGTTAATGTGATTAATCGGTTATTATTAATAATAACCTTTTGAAATGATGAATCGATTTATCACATTGACCGGTTATTGCTAATAATTATAGGTAAAAGTTATAAATTGATTTATCACTTTGACCGGTTATTATTCATATACCAATTAATCACATTAACCTTAACATATAAATACAGTCTCCATTTCCATGAACTTATTCCAACTTATTTGGTACCCCAAAAAATAATAAAATTATCAGCAAATACTATATGCGATAGCTTCAGTTCTCTGTTCAATAATTTCTGTACTTTTAAGGGAGTGTAAATGACTTTTCTTAAATTCTTTTATTTCAAATGCAGGAAGTAATTTAGAGTTATGAAAAGAGACCCATTAACTTTCTTAAAATTCGTTAAGTAGAAAATAAAATTTCAAATCAAATTTTGAGGAATGAATTTTCTTTTCCAATGTCTTCCAAATAATTTTAATAATTATGGAATCATAAAATTATTTGAAAATCTTAATGATTAAAGAAATCTTACAAAGAAAATCATCCAACAAAATTTTATTTTTTATTTTTGAAATGTTCATTCTAAAGGTTCGAAATTCTAATATCAATATTACAGATAATATTAGAGAAATAAATATTGTTTTATCCTTCTTTAAAAGCAAAAATTTCATTTTTTTTCCTGTCTTACAGAAACTCATTATTTAACATCGAAATCGAAAGTAACTTAAAACAAAAGTTGCTATTGAATAGAGATTAACTTTATTTTTTAAATTAATCAATTCCATGATTTTGAACGGTTTTTTAAAAATTTTAGCTCCAATTTTGCCAGCTCTACTACCATAAATTTAAAATAATATGTGCTTCAAATTCAAAATGATACATAAAATTCAATCTCTAATGGAAACGCAAAATTACAGAAATATACAAAAATGTTTTAGGCTAAAAATGAACAAAATAATTGCGAAAGAAACAAAAATTAAAATAAATAAAATGACAAAAATAAGCAATTCAACCACAAAAGAATAATTCGAAACCTTTCATCACTATCAAAAACGAATTTTATAAATGCAAATCTCACGATCTCAAAAATAGTGGAAGATTTAAAATAATAGAAGAACTTCGAACTTTAACGGAACATTTTGAAATCTGCCTTACATTTTTCGTGAAGAATTGCATCAAAGATATTTTCTCCAAACTAAACCTCTTTTTCGATATAATAATTCATCATTCTAAAAATGTAAAAACTAAAATCATTACAAAATATCACTTCTAAATAAACAGCTTCAAAAAGTAAAAAAAAGTTCCAATTGAATTTCATCTTTATTTCTTCAATATCTGCCAACATTTCAAAATTAAATATTTCTTCCTAAATCAGAAATATTTTTTTTCTATTCATAAGTTCCAAAATATTTAATCTAACATCTGAGTATCAATTTTTCCAAAAGTAGAGCATTTCTGTCAATAATTATTTCATTTGAAAGAGTTTTTCAGTAATGCTCTGCCTTTGCTTTATTTCATCTCTTTGTGATAAATCAGGCTCTCTGATCCAATCGGATTTCATTTTCCGTTTGAATGTAATGTAATTTGGGAGGATTGATTTTCCCTGTAGTGGAGGCTCGAATTTATCGACCGGCTTGTTGCTATACTTTCCAAAGGGTGGATTTGGCACATTCCTCACAAATATTTCAATTACCTATCGTATTCCTCATGATTCGTTTTCGTATTCTGCTGTGATGCCTGAGTTTTTTGTATTAAATTTGTAGTTGCAGTTTTTTCGTTCATAGAGAAAAAAAGCTTAAATGTATAGTTATATTAATCCATTATTTCGTCTGTGTTTGAGACAATTGGTAAAAATATTTCATTTATTTTTATTGTTTTAGAAAAAAGAAAATTTCATCTGAAATTAAAAGTTATGTTTCCAAAAAAGTGTATCGGAACTTCAGATAATCTAGTAAAATATTTCATATTATATCTTTTATTTGAATCACGAATAAAGAAAGATTTAACAAATTTATATTTTCAAATGTAAAACGTTACATTCAAAAGTTTCATATATTCATTTAAATGAAAAAAACTCATTTTTGGAAATTAGAAAACAAACTTCTACTGTCACACAATGCAAATCAATAAAATGAAAATGAAAATAAAAGTAGAAAATCAATAGTTAACTTGAAATCATTTTTATACTTCCTTTTAATAGGCTTCTTTCTTCAAAGATCGTTAGGTTTAGATCCTAAAGCTGGTTTTTTAAAAATATATGTGAATTTTACAAAAAAGCGGGATTTCTGTATTTTGCTTTATCGTATACTGTTTAATAAATATTGGGAAGAAAAGCTCAGATGAAAACATTTTTTAAAAAGGGACATTAATTAATGGAACATAGAAAACTATAGATGTCTGTTTAAAAATTGGTTATAGATAGTACAAATTTCGAAACTTTTCAGTTTTTTTTCAGTCCGATATTTTTAATATATATTTTTTATATATTATATATTATAACAAAACATAAATATTTTATATAGCATGAAATAGAAACGATATAATACTTTTAAAATTTTAATTTAAATATATATTTTTTAATTAAAATAGGGAGCGCTAATATAGCATTGCTTTTTCAGATTCCGTATACTTCTGTCCCTTTATTTCTAACAGAGACGTTTATATGAATTGAAGAATATAAGAATAACCCATTCATTAGCATTTTTATATCAGTATTAATAAACAATGAGAGATGACATCTAATTCATCGGGCATTAAGCCTTCTGTACAATTACAGTAATCTGCTTTTCTAGTTTCTTTCTGAATCATCTTAAATTCGACTCCTACGCCATAATTTATATAACCCTTTCGCGTTCATTGGTTTTGCAGTGAAACCACACACTGAGCATTTTTTACTGTGCATGGGCGAAACGTACAGTGATTTTTCTTTCATAACTTAAGAGCTAGATATATAGGCCAACTTATATAAAAATTCCAGTATAATACCGTTAGTATTCACAAAGATATCGGCATTGCAAGAGCTAAATTGCTTTTTATCTCTAAGAGAAACAAAATGATGAGTGTTTTTGCACAAATTGATATTTTTAAAAATTGAATCTTCGAAACTAATATTGAATTGTATGAAGATTGAATATCCTGAATAATAACGTAAAGTTATAAATTAAATACATTATTTAAATTGCATTTCGTTGATACTTATTCGGAAAAAAATAGTCCGTTACCGTTCATTAGTTTCACTGTGAAACCACAAATTCTTGAAAATAAAAAATGCTAATTTTTTTCCCTTTACATATTTGTGATCAGCTACATGTCTAATACTCATTTTTGAAATAAATTTAGTAATTTGAAAAACTAAACATGTAGTGGACTTGAAAGAATTAATCAATGAAATTCTTAATATTATTTACTGGGTGTTCCTGAAATGCATGTTAAACACGTTAGTCGTTCACAGAGATAACAACAACCAAAAGTATACAAGAATCAGGTGAAAGTTTTTGCTGAAATAGATCTGAAACTTTTAACAATATTGCAGCAATAATTAATTGTATAACTTTCAAAACTAATGTCTAATACAGATTTATTCAAATTATAAATGAAGCGATATACTTATGCTTACGTTATCAGTCATATGTAATTGAACATTTTCATTTTATCCCATTCTAGATTATTCGTTCGGAAACAAGCTTGGATTGGTATTTATGAGAAATGAGATGTCAACTGCTAATGAACGCATTAAAATGTGTACCACATCAAAATAATATCAAGAAATTTAAACCTTAAGCCCAATTTTTTAAAGCTTGACTTAAAAATGTTTTTTGACTTTCATTTCTTGAATAAAATATGGGAAAAATACTTTTAAAAATCCTATGTTGTTTCAAGTATGGTTTATGGCTAAAAACCAGTGTGTTGCCGATTGGCAACACTGGGCTTTATTTCAGAAAAAAAATTCCTTGATAAAATTCTATGATATTAAGCAAAGACGAATTTTAATAACTAATAATATGGATAGGAAATTTCCTTCAAAATTGCTGAATAAAATATGGTACTCTTAAACATACAAACAGAGCTAAAAGAATTCAGCCTAAAGTGGAAAACATCAATTTATTTTTATTTTTATCAGTATTCAGACTTCCATCTACATGTTGTAAATGGATGCAATAAAATTTTCAATACTTATCCTATTGGCAACAACAGGCATTAGACAGGGGTGATTGTGTTCAGGCATTATACCGGAAATCTGGTATTTTCTTCATCCTTAATACCGGAATTCCGGTATTTTCTGATAAATCTATTTTTTAAAACTTAAGAGAGCCCAAGACTCAAACTACTATGGATTCTCCGTAGTTTCTACGCAATTTCGTCTTCTACTACAGATGACACAAATTATAATCCATACCAGGACTAAAAAATTTGGTTTAGTGGGAAATTTTTTTTCATATATTCTTGTTGTTTACTTTGGATTATGCTGAGTCAATCGAAATGAATACTTTAGAAAATGCCATACCATAACTAAGAATAACTACCTTACTTGAGAATGGTCCCATAAGAATTTATATATAGATATAATATAAATCCAAATATAACTAGTATATAATCATACAGAAATAAAGTAAACAAAACATATCAAGAATCAAATCTTATACTAAAAAGTCATTATTTGAACAATACATCAATTTTAAATAAAATCTAATAAATTGAAATTACTAAAGATGCCATAAACAAAAAATCAAGTTTAAGCATTATATGTCAGCAAGTGAAAGAACATCGTTGTTATTAAAAATAATGAAATATGCAATCCAAGTAAATGGAGTTTTGAACAATTAATATAGCAGCTTGGCTGTGGACAAGCTTTGTATATATATATTCATCAATGCTATTCATGCAAAATTTTATTATATTTTTAATATTGTCTTGTTATCAATTTTGATGGTTTCTTTTCAAGTCTGTTATAGAATGTTATTGAAAACTCATGAACTAAGACAAAATAAATTAAATCAATTTCTTATGCGAAAAAAGCATTTTAAAAATTGCATGCAAAAGTTAAATCTGCGCCGTAATGAATGAATACATATCCGTTCCCCACACATAATTTTCCTGCTAAAATTTCAGGTATTTTTTCATGAAGCCACAATCACCCCTGATTAGAGCTTCAGTCTTATTCTCAAGATTTTAAAAGACAAAACTGGATATGTTGATTAAAGGAAACACTGGGAGATTTCATTAATCCTTAGAGTTAATGAAATCTCTACCTCCGTTTAAGTTTCACTCTCTTGGATTGTTCTGCTAATACTGTAAAGGTTGTTTTGCAGCGGTGGTACTTAGTGTGAGGGATAAAAATATTTGCATTGTAAAACTTCAAGAAATATTCACATTACAAAAAAAAAACAATTCTCAGATTACTTATCTGTTTATTGACCTCTAATTTATGGATTCGCTCATTTCTTGAAACTAGATTTTGGCCCGGAAACCAATTCACTAAACTTAATGTGAATTTCCGTTCCTATTTTTGGGGTCATGTTGGTCTCTTTTTTTTTACATGTTGGTCTCGCTCCACATAATTCTTCCTGGCAATAAATATTATTTTTAATTTCAGAATATAGAATAATAAGGCGTAAAATAAAATTTATAAACTACGTCTACAAATAATTTTTTGGTGAATATTCACGTTATTATTGTCATTTGCGAACTTTTGATTTTAATGTCTTGTTTAATCGTCTACTATTTCTTAAATTTTGGTGACCTCTACAAGCACGTGAAGCTTATATAAAATCGAACATGATTCTTCAAGATTTCTGTTTTACTGATTTCAAAACAATCATTTTTGTAGTTTTTGATCCATAAAATACTTTCCAGCAACAAAAACGTTATTCCCATTCAATAAAGGAAATTTTTTAATAGATTACTTCTGTCATTATTCAAAAATTTAAATGACTTTCCAAATATTCAGTTTCACGAGGATATTTTTATCAAATGGATGTTTTCATCTACTTAGAATGCAGAAATTTATTATTTTGAATAAATTTAAGAAGTTTTTTTCATTATTAACGATACTTTAATAATAATATCATGAATAAGTAAATATTCTTCTTGATTTGACGATAAACCTAATGTAAATAATGGCATTTTTTGTTGAAAGAAAAGTTCGTGAAAATAACGTCATATAAATAAACATCTTATTTATTCCTTTGTTTGTCAGAAAATAATGGTAGGGGAAATTAGGGCAAAACCGGGTAGCTAAAACTCGAAGGATTATTGGAGTTAAACTTTTCGGCATACGGGTATTTTATTTAAAAACTAAATATTTCTGTTTCATTCTTTAGTAATCAATATTACTAGCAAGAAAAATATAAATTAAGAAATTGAAATAGTTCTCTCAATTAACGGTTTGTTAATTTTTTAATTAATTTGCTTGATCATTATTATTATGCAATGTTGATGATTTTTGTTGATAATTTCGGTCATAATTATACGATAAAAACGTTTTTTTCTCCAACTTAAAAATTCATAACTTTTCTTTTCAATGATAGCAATTCCATTAATGTGTGGTTTTCTTTTCTCTGCATTCCAAAATTTCAAAAACAAATATTAACTCGAAACACTATAACTTGCATATGAGTAAAGAAATTTAAAATATCAATTGAACAGAGTGGCAACGCGCGTCAAACAAAAGCAATGACTGAAGTTCTTTTAAGATTTTTCTTATATGTGAGTGTCAATGCCCAAGTAAATTAATCCAGTATGTAACACTGTAGGCGAAAGTGAGGTAAGACCGGTAGCTAAGACTTGAAGGCATGATGGAACTAACCTATTCGACACAGAGCTTGTCAAATTTTATTAAAGTATTCGTTGTTTAATGGAGTGCAACATATAATTCCTGAAAAGTCATAGTTTCGTTGCTTTTTTTATCAGTGATTTTTTTAGAAAAAAGTCAAACCGCCCCGTTTTACTCCAAGTGGGGTACAGCCGGATATACATCTTAACTTTATGAAAAATTTCGAAAACTAGATTTTCAGTGGAAAAGTAGCAGACATTTTTATTTTATATGACAATTTAAGAATATTTGTTATAAATTCGCGTGTAATACAGTTGCCTTCTTCCTCCGCGCCACTGAAGATTTCGTGGGCACAGATAAGGCAGTTTTTACATTGGAGTAACCCTTCTTCTTTATTTAACTTAGAAAATACATCATTAAGATGTAAACAATCAGCGTCTGATGTGTTTTATCGTCTTAATCGGAGGAATCATCAATGCTGAATGGCCCGGTCTTGCGGCACTTGGAGAACCCGATTTTACCCCGAGTGTAGAGGTCATAAAAACCGAAATAACACTATGCAATTATCGGCCTAAATCCTTATTGTTTGATGTGATATAAATCCTCAGTAAACATATAATAAGCTGGACTAAATACAGTTTTTATAACTGTAGTGATTATTAAGTAAGGATGGTTTAAAAACAATCAAATATTATAAAATTGACGCCTTAAAACAAATAAACCTTCTCAGACGCAATAAATTCAACAGCAACAACACGGCCACTATGACCATTCTTTCTTCTTGACTATTGGAGTTTAATTCAGAATCTGTCCACTAGAAAGGAGAACTACTAGCGCCAGAATCTAGGTACCCGGTTTTACCTCAGTCTCCCCTATATAAATATTTGAGAAGAAAGGCTTAATTTATTAATTTGCCTAATAATGATGGCTTATAAATAAACATTTCATTTAATCTTTCGATTTTTAAAATTAATCGGAAACTGTATGCAAAACCTCGCTTATTCTTAACTACTTTGAAATAGTAAATCATCTTGAACGAATGGTTGATCTATTAGAATCGTGTCCTTTTCGAAGTTTCATTAGGTAATTTTTGTGCTTTTAAGTAAGTATATCATCAGATCTTGTTTCAAAGTGCAGGAGATAAATTTGCTGTTTTCTTTTCAAATTTTTGACCTAAAATTATATAATTTAAAATTTAAAAAAATATTTTATAAAAAAATTTAATTTCTTTTTTTTTGTTACTCGGATTTCTTTTATCGTATACGTAGAAAAAGCAGTGAAATCGACGAAAAAATATCATCTTTGGATTTTGATGAAGCTTGGCGCATCAGACATACACAAGCACACGTGCACACATGTAAAAATAATGGAATTGTAAATCAGCGTATAGGTGCCATCATGATTCAAAAAGCTCCGAGTTACTTGGATTTAATATATCAAAGCATGCACAATCTTTACACCACAATCTAATTGTAAATCAGTGTGAAATTTTGAGGCAAAGCATTCAATAAAAAGATTATCTAATAGTGTATATGTGAACACAATTACTCTAAAACTCAACGCACTAGATGAATGAAATTCTGCAAGTTGTTTTAATATCAAAATGGATATGCAGATATGTATTAAATTATTGAAGAAGTCCTGCAACGGAAAAGTTTCTCTCTGCCTATCTAACTATTTTTGCATGTGAACATAAAAACTGAAAAACGCCTCTAGAGATGTTGACGAAATTTAGCATATACTTCGAACACCAAAACAGAAGATTTGCGCCAAATTCTGGATTAAATCTGTTTCCCCCCGACGGCATATTTTCAAAATGCATACACATTACACAAGAAGGCACCATTTACGATTTTTTTTTAACATGAATGTTGCGACTGTACATTTCTAGTTCAATCCTTAATTTAACTGCGAGTCACAACCAAAGTCCAAGGAAAATAGAACACATATTTTTAACTTTGGCGTTTGTTTTCTTGCACGTTTTAATTTTAAGATAACGCAAAAATTATTTTTTCTGAATAAGTCCTGTTAAGATAGCTTCGAATCCGAAGTAATCTTACGAGAATTTCAAAATTACGAAGTTTAAAAACTGCATCAGACACACTATCAGTAGAAAAGGATATTTCAAATATTTTAAAGTATTTTTTATAATGCCATTTCATTGCATGATATATAGGTATAATCATTTTTGATCTCACCTGATAAATGACTTGTCGAAGTATACCCGAAAGTAGAGAGGAGAACAATCTCGACTTTTTTAGCTACTGAATATAATGTATTAACCCCTTAACTTCTTTGTTTTCTCAACTATCTAATTAGATAACACCTTCTATTTTGGGAATGAGTTGTCATTTTAATTTTGTTAACAACCTAAAGGACAGTTGAAATGTGTATGGATTCCACGTAATTTTTGTATCGAATTACAACATCTGTGAATTACTTTGTTCTAGTTTTTAAGTTTAAAATTGCGATAATTCGACGCACGTACGGCGTACGGACAAACCAGTTAAGAGATTAATACCTTGCAATAACTGGAAAAAAATGCCCATGAATATGTCTTCAACTCCAAATATTTAAAAAGAAACAAGATTTTAATGAGCAATACGATAAGAAATAAAAATAATAACACTTAATTAGCGCCAAGAAGACATTTCGAAGAAAAATAATGGGACTTCCAAAGTAGTGGGTGGGGTGAGATTTTCTAGAGTGCCCAAAGGGGTGAAGGACCTAGACGAAGGATGCAGAGGTCATTGGCAAGTGGAAAGAAAAATCTTTCAGATTTCTTGAAAATCCCTTCCCTTGACGATCAATCAATAACACGCGACTTCAAGTCTTCCGCAAGCGACAACACCCTTCTTCCAAATTCTAAGTAATTCTCATTGGTGGAAAAGGGAAGAGTCAGGACGTTGATCTTCACCCACATCATAATGATGCCGTTTCTTTCTAATAATTTCGTGCGAGGCCGTCTATTTTGGGGCGCCGGTGAAACATTCTGCTGCTTAGGATTTGGCAGTTACTTCACCATTTAGTTTGACAGCATCTATCAGTTGATTAAGATTTCATCAAGCTTTGTCATCAAAGCTGTTATCATTTTTGGCATAAATCGTCACATGAAATAATGTAATGACATTTGGATTAAATATTGCTAGATTTAATTGCTAATCTTGAAATAAATGAATAGACATAATTAATGTAAATACGGAATATTTTAGGTCAATTGTTTATTATTCAAACTATATCAACCAAAAGATAAAATAGGGCATTAGATGTCCATATATTGGCTTACATATGACTTTACCTGACTCTAGGAACTTTTTTTTTCATTTTTCTAATCTAAAAAAATTCTAAAACTCGACTTTAGATAAAATATTGCGATTTCTTACAACACGACTGGTCAGAATATCATGAGTAACATTCTCTAAATTAACTTTTCTCGGGCTTTTACCAATTCTATTTTTATTGCAGTTTACCTGTCTCATAAAATTTATCTCTCGATAGATCTTGGGAAAGGATTTTTATTAATTTAAGCATAAAAGAAGAAAAATTTGATTTATTCAAGTATTTTTATAATAAAATCATTTCTCAGAATTCATGTATCTTGCCAAAACTGGTTTCTTATAACATGATTTTGAAAATCAATCGTAACCAAACAATACTGCTGAGCCGTAAGTCACTGTACTCAAATAGAGACAGTTTGTGCCAAGATTTCATTTAGTTAACTAGATGGGGAAAGGCAATTAATATTTTTTCCATACCTATAGTCACATTTTATGAATTTATTTTTTACTTTTCTTTGTATTCAGGCAAACTAAAATCATAAAAATATATGCCACATGATTGGATTGTTCCTCACTTCTTCCATATCACTTTGTTTCTAACTGTAATTTGGTAGTAAAAGCGAAATCCTATATTTATTTTTTCGTCTATATTACTCATTCATCATAGTATTTTCATCTGTCATCATGTTATTTTCATCCGTTGTCTCAATCACTGATGACAGGACGTGTGGTTTATGTTGCGTGGTTCATAGCTCTCTCTTTATTATAGAGGAAGTCCTGTCATTCAAGTTGAGACAACATATCGGCGGTCATCCCTTATGGCTATCAGCTATTTTTTCAATTTCATAAATCAGATAAATGAAATTCAGCACTGTAGATCAAGGATCATTGCTTTTTTAAAAAAGATATTTTTGTGAGTTTATTTCCCGTTAATCACTTTCTATAGTTTTGGGATTTCATGTCTAAATCAACTACTTTCGTTATATTGATTTTCCAAAGTAATTTTCTTCATGTTGAAGAAATGAATATTGAAATGAAATATTTTCTCCCTCATTAATCAGCTGTTTGTCCATACGCTGGTGAGTGTTAATAATGCTTTGTTTCACCCACTGTATTTTATTAACCACAGTTGAAGTGTAAATAATATTGGTATTCCTCATTGTTATTTAAAATTTATTCACTTCATAAACCTTAATTATAAAACCCTTGTGAGTAGAATTAACTTTTAAGAATATTTAACAAATAGTATGTTTTTTTAAGTATTCATCCAATAATAGGTATAATGATTCGTTTCATTGCAAACATGATAAACATTTCAATCACCAAAAAAATAAATCCTGATGCTTCACACAATTTTAAAAGGATATATTGGTTTTAAATGAATTCGCGTGACGTCACAAGAATTTAATCATGCTTGTTATCCATCTTAATGAATGTTATCCTATGGTATACTTGAAAGTCAAGTCCTTCTTCCTTCATGATTTGAAATGTATTCCAGAATTAAATTAACGTGGAAAACTTGCTGATTGTCTCATGAGCCTTAATTTACTCCGTTGGAAACATTGGCAAAAAGAATGACTGAATTTATCCTTCAATAACCTTTCGACTTTCAGTTTAGCAATAAGGACAGCGGGTCGAGCTTCCATTCAATTGCTTCAATTGACACCAAGAGCCCTATTGCTCAACAAACACAAGAAATCTTACTGAAATCTACAAACATTAAACTTGGATGGATTAGGGTTCACGTCGGATGCAGCGGTTATGAAGTGACGGACGTACTAGCCAAGAAGGCAACACAGGAGGGAATCACCACATACATCCCAGCGCCAAGAAACCATGTCAAGAGTCTGCTACGAAAAGAGTCCACCATCCGCTGGCAAAAAGAATGGGACAATGGAGAAACAGGCGGGAGTGTTTACAACTTTTTGCCTAAAGTCAAGACAACTCCTACTCCATGACAAAGGCCCGAAATAATGTTCGTCACGTGCCACAGCCCATTTCCGACATATCTTAAATGATTCATCATCAGAAACAGCGATTCATGTGGCTGCTGAAACTTGGATAACCCTTTACACTATGCTACAATCTGCTTGTTTACAACCTCATACCACCTAACAAAACCGTCAACTGACCTAGAACCACTTTGATGGAAAAGAGTTATGAACAGCAACAATTCTAGGGCGAAAATCAGAAAACTCATCCACTTCATCGCAGAAAACGAAACACTTTTTTTCCAAAACATGGAGACGACAACTAGCCACAGACTCAATTAACCGTAGGTACTCATCTTCTCTCTTCACCCAAACATAAGGCACCACCCTCTCAAATTCAACAACACAAAGACTTGGAGGAACTAACAGTTAAATTACTAAATATTATATTCTTTTGTTCTAAATGCCCTCTTTTTTGTATCCTTATATATAAAATGTATTTTGTTTTGCTCTTGCTTTTCAATAAAGTTTCACGCATTGCCAACCAACCGACAGGGAGCCGTCCTGGCTCCGAGTTCGGGCGTATTCTGTGGTGTTAAGATTAACAATAAGGGTAAAGGTTGCGATTTTTAAACCTTATTTTGTAACTTTTTAAAAAAGACATATTTCTTTTCTTCATATTTTATTTCGACCAGATTGTTTCAAATCAAGTCGTCAAGAGCCTCTAGTTTGTTAGAAGCCGCGTCTGTAAACTTCGTATAAACACACTGGGTTTTTTTGTAATCAATAAAGATTCTATTAAGCACAGCTATATAGACTGCAAACCGGAGATTTTTTTCTCTGGATTCAGGGCTGTGTCGTAGTGTAAAGTCAAGTTTAACAACAAGGAATGGTCACCAAAACGAAATACGATTAATTAACTCTCTCTGTAGCTCAGGAGGTGTCATCAGATGAGATAGTAAGTATGAGTCGTATTTGATCGCCGTGTGAATCGTATTTGATTCATATGGCAATCAATATGTTCAAAAATCAAATGAGATCAAATGAACAGCTGTTACAAAAGAGAGTTTCTGTGCTTTGTTTAGCATCGGGTACGTAGATATACTTGATTTCTTCAAATCTCATTAATTATGTCCAGCAGTTCAATGCAAAATGTACTGCAAGACATCTGTACTTCTTCTTTAATTTCTGAAATTATTTTCTAAAATTTGTCAATAAAATGCCCATATTTTGCATTCACTTCCCAAAAAAAGTAATTTCAGTTTTAAGTTCGGAATGCTTAATTATGTATTATGAAGTTTCAAGAATTGATTGGTAAAAAACTGGTTTTATTTTTTTCATTTCCTTAATTCATATCTGAATTACGTAGTTTGGTATTGTTATTTGCTGATTTTGCTTAAATGATCAATTTCGCGAGACCGAACGCTTGTTAAATTATAATTTTGATTTTCAGAAGTACTTTCATCTTTCAGATTTCCCCTAAATTTTTTTCGTGCAAGTGCAAAATCAAATAACGATATTTCTGCAATCAGCAGTCTCCGAATCTATTTTTGAATCAATGATATGCTGATGTTGCAGACAGAGAAGACATTCGCTTGCATATCTTTGAATTTCAACCTAGGTATTTCGCTGAGATATGAGAATGCTTTGTCAAAAGTGGCTGTATTCCTCAATTGAAATGCGAAAAGTTATTTGTTTTAGTTGAAACAGTCTTCTTGCAGGATCCAGATAATATTATTTGTTATTGAAAACAATATTATTGATTATTGATTATTATACAATTATAAACAATATTATTTATATTTATTATTCAATACTATTTATTATTGAACTCTTATTATTTATTATTGAAAATATGATGATTCTTTGAATCTTTCAAATCACTGATTCATTCTTAATTTTAAAAAGAAGTCAAGAAACCTTTTATTACTTAACACTCTAATCCACTATTCTCCTGAGGTCGATAGACAGCAAAGACAACCTTCAATAAATTTAACAAAAACGGATTTCAAAAATTATAGCTAACAGTATAGAGAAAAGCATAAATTTCTTGTATTTTAATTATTTTTAATTATTTTCTACTTTTTAAACTTGAATTTATAATTCATTGTCACAAATATCATGGAATCTTGAAACCATTTTTTTTTCACAAATTCACTACCAGCTTGCACCACTCGTAAGCAATCGAAATTTAATTAAATCAGTCGATTAAATCATAATTAGGTCCTGAAAATATTAAGATACTGTATTATTATACACAAAACATTTGAAAACTCTAGCACGCCAGGAAGTGAGTGTAAAATTGATTACAAAATTTCACCTTTAAGAAATGTATATATATATATATATATAGTTGAATATTTTACAAGCAATTCAAATTCAGATAACATTTTCAGTATATATACCTATTAAACTAATAATTAAAATTAAATATAAATATAATGTTACCTAATTAATCATCATACAATGAAATACATAAATAAATACATATTACTATGAAAAAGACAACCCAGAATTGGAATTCCAACAATCAAATGCCAATCGATCTTAGGAATCGATAATGTCACATTAAATTCAATTTTATAGGCGCCTAACCTTATGTGAAAGCCAATTGTTGGAAAAAAACAAAAGTATAGGAGTAAATCTCCAAAATATTTCAAGATGAGAGCAAGAAAATAACTAATTGCTTACCAATACAATGTCATAGCAATAAAGACAAGAGCTATATCCGAAATACAGTACCGCATTTATAGTGAAAATATTATAACTAAATTAGGTTATATATACTATACTAAATTATAATTAATAAATTAAACTTAATATTTAGTTTTTAATCTCATTTTAGTGTGTGTGTGTGTGTGTGTGTGTGTCTTCGATGTCATTCTTTTCACAATTTGTATAACTTTAGTGCAGTACAGTCTGAACTTCAAAATTTATTGTATTTTAAGATTATAAATTAAAACTTACAATCTATCGTGTTTTTTTGTTTCTTCTCCGTAGATGGCAGCTGAAACTAAGCTCTAATGTTGCTTATTTTTTAGTAGTTTTAGTTGAGTGATTCAGCCTTTCATCGTTTGTTTTCAAAGTGATTTACTGATGTACTTCAACTTTAAAATTAATATGGCGTTTGATTAAGTTCTTATCTTCACCAAAGATTCATTTTTGAAACTTTTGGAGATAATTTCATTTTCCAATGTACTGAAATACATACCATGAAGATTTAAAGTTCTTAAGTCCTCCGTTGGTTTTTTTTCCTTAAAATGCTCTGAAAAAGTCTATTTAATTCTAACAACTAGGTGCTTCAAATTTTTCTCAATGATATATCAATTTTAAAATTCGATAATACTTCATATATTATTAAAATAATTGCTGTTAGTATAATATTTAAAATAAGGTAAAAAAACTTCAAAGGTTTTATATTTTTACAATCATTTTCACTATTGTATTTTAAAATAGTTAATAGACTTGCGTGTTTCTTACTGGGCAATGTTTTTCTCACAGAACAACACCATTTCATTATTGACTATTATCGAGAATGATGAAAGAATTCTTAAATTTAAAGCACTTATATTTTAACTCTGATTATGCTAAAAATTAATCATAAATATAATGTCTTTGATTGGTTTCTTTACCGTTTAAAATTTTCTTTCTTGAATTTAAATAAACTCTCAGAATCTATGATAAAAAGAAATGTTAGTTTGCGTGTTGTTCACTGATACCGCTGAAAGGCAAAGGAATTTGCGTATTTCAATTTACCTGCACACCAGAGGAAAAAGTCCGTTTCAACCATTGTTTTCAGAATTATTGGTTTTTCTTAATGATGCTTTGTTTGGATCGATGAGACAAATGAGCGTTGCCATGACAACTTGTTTGAGAAAATAGCAAGCTATCATAAACAAATATAGCAAACGACACTTATTTTTCCAATAGAACACGTCACAAATACCCTCCAACTTCGATTGATCTGGTTAACGTAAACGGCAGTTGAAAATTGCTACCTAACTGAAATGATTCTAGTAATTTAATAATAGAAAAGGTATGACGTTGTTAAGGGCTAACCCTTCAATCTGGATTAGAAAGCTGACCTTTCTGGGAAAAACATTAGGGATCTTGTTTATGGCTTTAGTTTAAATGCAGTTTCTGCCAACGCTCTTAAAATAGATCATGTTTATCGACATGAAACCAGAATCGATGTTTGAGATATTTGAGTTTAGTTGAGTTTTAATAACGTCCCGTTTTGAAGCAACACGAGGGCTATTTTGGGATGGACCTCGTTATATAGAACCGAGATGACGAGGACGACACCTGAGCAAGACCTCCTTAAGTGGATACACTTTACAATATGTTTCAAAGTATGAATTAATGGCAAGATATTCACTAATATCAGTACATATACGTCAATATTTAATTCTTAATAACATTTAAAGAATCTATTTTTGTTTCCACTTTTAACTCCTTACATTCTTTTTTTGTGTTTTTGAAATTTTTCTAAAATAGTTTTACAAAATTTCGCAGTTTAACTTTTTTAACAGATATTTATAATGATTCTTTTCAACATATGACAAAGTAATTAATACAGAAGATAAAATTTTTAAATTGAATAAACTTGTCACTTTCGTGAAAGTCAACATTGTTATATTTTTAAGTAATATTTTAATTAAAAATATGCTTGTAACGTTGCAAGACGTTGTTAACTAGGAAATAAGTCAGAATCTCTTAAATATTTATAATTTTTAAATCCTACCAAAATATCTAATACTAATCAAAATGTTTAGATTCTTTCATGACAAAGCAATTTAAATTTTATATTTAAAACTGCTTCAGGTTACAGACTTTTAGTTTCTCGTATTCAAAATACAGAAAGAGTAAATAGTTTAATCATTCACCAAAAGTTTAACTTTGAAATTGTGATATATATTAACGTTTTTGGCTCCCTATATTTGAAAAAGGAACATTTTTGGAACTACGTCTGTGTGTCAGTCTTCCTGTTCGTGTGGAAGTGATTACGACAACTAAGCACACTACAAGCTAGATGAATTGAATTCGGCTTGTGATCCTTACATCAAATGTGTCTATCTGTATCAAGTTTTGGACGAAACATTTCAACTGGAATTTTGCATAAATGCATCCCGATGTTCTTCTGCTAATAAAATCTGTACAAAAGAGACAATATTTACAAAGATTTGAAACGATTATGAGCGTTCTCCTTCAAATTGAACGAAAATATTACATGCAGGTTTAGTTATTGCTTTTATTAGCTTGCAGTTTGTGCATAACTCTAAAAAAATAAGGATTACTTCAAAATGAATATGAAGAGATAAAAAAATAAGCAAGAACATATGGAAAGAAACCGACACTTCAAAGAAAATTGCTCGCTTATGCAAATGAGATGCAAACTCATCATCACGAGATGCAAACTCATCATCACGAGAT
>BGPR01025650.1:0-22172 GCA_013235015.1 Araneus ventricosus
AAAAAAAAACGGAGCCGGGCATATGAAAATATGGATCCCAAGGCCTCACATGATCTCACTTCTCTCCGCCCGGGAATATCCCATTATTCAAGATTGCCCGTGCAACGCCGGGCCTTTCAGCTAGTAATATATACCAGAATTACAGAGGTGTCCATTCATCTCGTTGACGACTGTACATTGCTACTTCTTCGTTCTAACCATCTCTTCAAGAGATACCTTCATTTAATTCGTATCTTGAATTAATTAATTAATTCCAATGGTAATCAATATGTTAATTAATTTGAACCTCATGAAAGATTGATATAAAGATTGATTTGTTTGCAAAAATTGTTCAAAGTGATCATACACTTCTTGGACACCTTATATAGTGAAAATATTCGGCATTTTTAAATCACAGTTATCAAAAAATATTTTAATATGCATAATAATATCACAATTTTTTAGAAAATAATCGATTCCATTAATATTTGTGTATCTTGTCTTGAAGCACATGATCTGATCTCAAATAAAATAGTTTAGTCGAATCTAGAGTTGAATGCACCCAGCTTTCTAATTAAAATTGCTGTTTAAATTCTTTTCGTTAGTTTTTAACTGCATGGTGTTTGGATTTCAGATGCAGAAGAAGATCCATTAGCGCTCAATTCTACAAAAGGAGAAGACAGTAAGATTCTATTAATTTATTTCCTGCCAAATGATTCTGTTAGCGTTATTATTATTATTTATTTAGTTACTTTTTACTCATGGTATTATGGGCGATCATCATTAGGCTTAATGTTGGGTTCCATAGAAATAATCACTCGATAACTTTAACTAAATATTATATTATGCAGAATTAAGATTACATTTTTAAGAAGCAGTATTTACAATTAAAGATATGTGCAATTGAAGCAGGTCGCCATTAAATAGGCTTTTGAATGCTCCATCGTTGTCTTTAGTCCTTGCGAAAAAAAAAAGTTCCATCTCGTCTTCTGCTCTCGGCAGCTTGATGATCTGACGTCACTGGCGGTGGCAGCGCCATCTACAGGTACTCGGTTGGTGGCCCATAGTATACTATGATGATATACTCACCATTAGACGGACTAAGTGCCGGGAAAAAAGCCCGAAATTTTTATTTTCTCGTTTACCGGTAGAAATGATTTACTCAAAAATCGTTTGACCTTCACATCAGGAACTTCTTGATAAATAATCACATTAATATATTTTTGATTTAAAAAAACGCTTGACCATGAATATATATAGGGAAGTCGCCTAATTCGGATCACTTGGACATTTTTTAATGCACAGTGATACAGAAGAAATTTTCATGAAGAACAAGTTGTAGATTTTTTGTGTTGTCTATTTGTCTTCAGAACAGTGTAATTAATTTGCTATGAAATACCTCTTATAGTACGAAAAAAATAGCTTAAAAAAGTGCTTCATCAGTCCAATAAAGGAAACCATTACCCATATTGGACCACCAATTTCTTTAAGCATAGTTAAAGCAAAAATATTTTTTTATTCTCAAATTCACACCAGCACACAATACATGAACCCAAGTATGACATTTTATGCACTGTATCACTTCCTCTTCTCCATTTGTTTCCTCACACATGATACGAAACTACTTAGCTTAGTTTTGCTCTTTTCGAACTAAGATTTTATGGCTTTGTTTCTGCTTTGACTTGTTCCACTTCCAACGTATAAGAACTACTAGAGGTGATAACTGCTTTCTGAGCTAATCCTGTGGTTCAAGTTAATACTCCTATCAATTTAAACAGTCCAGGTTAGGCAACTAATTGTTTGTGGTCGGTCAAAGCAACCTTCGGACAACGACAAAAAAAATTCCCCTAACCTTATTTTTAGCTATTAACAATTTACCATAATCATTTTTATTTAATGAAACTGATTATAGTAAATTGTAGACAAACAAATTTCTTATTTGATGATATATTTCCTACTTATTTTAAAACGAGCCTTCTTTTGTTGTAGTACCCTCAGGCATTTCTTATGAAACTGAAATATGCAAATCAACAAGTGTGAGCAATAAAGAACTACTAGTAGAAAGATAATAATCAAAATCCTTACATTACATGAGCTAAGCTGTCCAGCTATTCAACAAATTGTCTTTACAGCTTCGTAACAATATTTTAAATTTGTCTTCCTGACATGCTAATCTTATGGCAAGAAATGGAGTTTTACATAGGTTTTACTGGAAGCCAAACGAATGAACCCCGACCTTGGCGACAAAACGAAGCTTCCAGAAAATGCCGGAATTATGATCCTATCTCTACTAGGAGTGTAAATATAACGAACCTTCGAGAGAAGTCTTTGGCACGTCACAACCTGTCGGAAAAAGTATAAAATACAGAGAGCTCATTGAGTGGATCAGTCGGAGTTTGGTCAGCAGTGCAAGATGGTGAACTGATAGTCATTAAGTGCAATTAAAAGTGATGTGCATGATATTTATTAGCGATCTGCTGCCTATTTGAGTTGGTAATAAAAATGCTGCTAAGTCTTGTTACCTGTGCTATTTTTTGTTCTTCTGGAATATTCGTAAAATAGTCAATTTTTTTTATTATCCTGCTTGTTGGACTGCATTCACGTACACCCACCAGACGAGTTTTGCAACAATATTCATCATCGGTAAAATCCTTTCAGTGATTTTCTGACCTAAATCCTTTGTAGGCATTTTTGTTTAATGAGAATAAATGTTTCGCAGTCTGCAAGGCATTTAAGTTAATCAATATCCAAAGATATTTTATATTCTGACATAATATCATACATATAATTAATTTTTGAATGATATATTTGCTTCAAAACTAAATTCTGACTGTTAAACCTCGAAAATTTTCCGATTTTATGAATATATATATATATTATTCCCCAGTGTTTTCAAAACAATTTAAAACAATAAGCGTTAAAAAATTCCCATAATTATGAAGGATAATATATCGGGTATGGCCATATCTTTAAAGCGCTATTTCTCAAAATGTGTTTTTTTTTTATATTTCACGCACAATATCTCAAGAACTATTGAATATTTTTACATAAAATGTTTACTGAATACGTATTGTGCAATTATTTATTATTACTACATTATTTTAACTATTTTTAACATTTTAAATTAGTATATAAAATAGAAATTAAATTTAAATGCTAATAAATTTTGGTTCAGATTCTTAAGCAGACAGTTTGGATTACTTAGAAACCAAAATATTGTGTTTAGACCAATATTTTATCAGTAATCATGCACGCAAGGCAACTGATTTTTTCTCAAAAAATTTTACCCATATATACTACTCTCTCAAATAAATACTACCTTTAAATTTATATTTCTTTTTTTTTTACCTTTTAATTTATATTTCTATTACTACCAATATAAAGGTTTGAAAATGTGTGTACTATAAGAGAAAGAACATGTTTTTCTAGAAAAAGAAGCAAGTTTATGAATTGCATCATTTCCGAGATACAATACCATCAAATTTTACAGTTTCCCCCCCCCCCATTTTTTCCATGTATAAGAGCCATATGTCCCCTTAAGGAATATAATGAGTACATTTTACGAATCTGGAAAATTCTAGAAAGTTAAATAATCCAGAAATATCTCGAGAACAATCACCTCCGATCTCTGTTAATGAACGAATTTCCATTTCACATTTCCCTCACAATTCAAAAGAAATGCCTTTTAATTATCGACTAATTTTAAGTATTGATCTTGAGATGTACCGTTTCTATCGTAATACTCTTTTTCTTTGTATATTTCAGTTGTTGGCAAGAAACTTGCTGCTGGAGGAATTGTTGGAATTGTAATATGTTTATTAGTAGTTTCAGCAATCATAGGGGTTACAGTGTACTATCTTTGTCCAAGAGAAAGAGGTGGAAAATTATTGGTGCCTGAATCTCAATTATAGCATCTTGGTGGAGTTTCTTCAGTGTAATAATTGGTAAAATGTACAAAATGTGTTTATATCCTTAATAAATGTTACCAACATACAAAAATTGTCACTCTTCTCTACTAATAAGTTTATTATTGGAGTTCATAATTTTTAAATTAATAGTCTTAGTTACTTACTATGCAACATTGCTCCATATATCAGTGATCAAAAGTTCATTAACTGAAACGTTTTAAAGAATAAATTGAAATTTAGTGTTGAATCACTTTGTGAACTACCTATAAAAATTACCAACTTTTGCTGAATCTGCATCTTTGATCGAAGGAATTGCAAGTTTTCTTTCCTTTCACTGTGAAAATTCAAAAACCAGAAGAGGAAAGAATTGATTGTGGTGTGCTATAAATAATTTTTTATTCAAACTGATAAACTGTAATGATCACTCTCTTTGAGAAGTTGTCTTTCTCTCATCTTTAAATGCACTTTTCTCTGAAAATAAGAGAGACCACTATTTTTTCCCCATAGAATACTGGACATCTTGATTCATTTTTAATATTAAGTATAGTTTGTGGTCATTGTAAGCAACTGTATTATGCCAGCATTTTAGGCTTAAATAAATAAAATTGTTCTATTCATTTCGAGTAGTAAAACTATGATAAAATAAATGTGTTTTAACCTTTTCAGGCACAGTGGTCACAAAAGAGGATACCAACTTTAAAATTTTCTAAAAAAATTCCATTTCCAATTTGATACCCAGAAAATTGCATGAAAAGGCAGCCGATAGTTCTCCTTTTAGAATGCAGATGGCAGCATGATGAAACTTCACTTTCATTTCGGAAAAATTATACATTTAAAATGCCCAAATTTCTTAACTCAGAGATAATTTTTTTTTTTTTTTGAAGTTTAAATTTATGATTTTGTGTAAGATTCAACATTAATTTTTGAGCGTATCAAGATGGCTGTGTCCAAAGGGGCCCTCATACAAGGGAGTGTCCCCAAAGATGGGCAACGACCCCTCCTCAGAAAGAGGGTTTTTTGTAAATTCTATATCCAAACAATAAACTGAGCCCATTCATGACGTTTTTTCATCATATTTAAGAAAATTTAATGCCTTGTGCCAGATGGGGTTAAAGTATGAAAAAAAAAAAAAAACATACAAGCTGAGTTGAAATGTTCTAATCGAAAGCTAAGAATCCATTACAATTGAAATGTTTTTATGTCCTTCTCTTTCACATCTATAAAATAATAGTGCAGCAGAGATAAAGAATAAATGTTTTCCATTTAACTGAAAAAAAAAAACATTTAGTGACAAACTGTTAATTAAATCAGACACTGATCCAAATAAAAATATTATAAACTTTAATTTATATAGATCTCATAAGATAAATACAATAGAAATGACAATCACATTTACAGCCATCTTTATCTACAAGTTTATACAATTTACAAAGCTTTGAATTTTTGTGAAGGCAGTGACATGGGGTCACAGGGCAAAACACTTTGCCCAGATTAAAACTGTACAACTATATATTTCAAAACAATAGTACACGAAAATAAATAAATAAATCTTGCTCTATTAAAATGTCATGTTGTTAAACATGATTAAAAGATCTTTTAAAAATAGTTATCTAACAAAATATGTAGATATGTTAAAATGAAAAAAAAATTAAAATATAGGCTTATTCTTTTGTACTGAGTTATTATATCTACAAAAATTAAGCAAACATATAAAAACATATTCCCTGAATACAAAGAGATGCAATGGTCTTTGTAAAAGATAAACAGGCAGTAGATAAAACTTTAAATGAAACCTCAAGTGTGCGTAGAATGGTCTGGGCATTGAACAATTTATATGCATATATTTTAAAACATTAAGCTAATTTGTACAGCATAACAAAAATAAGATCTTTGAAGATCAGAAGCGATCAGATAAATATTGTTTCGTGATAATTTTCTACAGATTTCAATTTTAATGCTTCAGAAGAAAATACTCTGTTTAACAGATAAGGTTTTTTTTTTTAGGAAATATAGGCTGTAATTTTGAAAAGTAATTAAAAAGATAAAGAACGTTTCGGGAAATTTCATGACAGATTTGAACACTCCATCAAACAAAGAAATAAAGGTTTTAGTTGCCATTTCAGGTGCAATTCATAAATACAACTGTTTAATTTTAAGTAAATTCATATATTTTTTAGACAGCCATATTTGAATTCTAGATGAACCTACTAAAGGATTTCAATTAACTTCATTTTTTTTTTTCTTTTAGTATTTACAAAGTGCTAGTTGTAGCTGATTTATCACTTTAGAGAACTGATCATAAAATGTAATAAACCTTGAAAAAAATTTTTATATTTTGTCTGCAGATTTTGAATAAGATTCAGCAAGTGAAAACATTTTAAAATTGTATTCATAATTGTAACAGGTTAAAACCAGCATCCTTTATCCATAAAATCCATTTCAAATGAAAAATTGCAAATCAATTAAGCAAATTACTAGTATATATATACAAAATGAAACAAAAGATCAAAAAGTCTTATCCTTGGATAAATTTAATTTTTAAACTACTCTTTTTCCATATTTTTCAAGCATATAGAAGATTTTTAAAATCTTGCTTCAGAAAAAAAAAATATATGTATACATCTTTTTCTCCCCTGTTAACCACAGTTTTTAAATTCATAATAACTACAAAATAGATTCAATGTGAAAACAGAAATAATCTTTCTAATAATCTCCTGATTTCTAGTTAATGTCCAAATTTATAATGAATGACTTCTGTTCAAATAGAAATTTACAAAGATGTAGACAATCAATTTATTATAAATTAACTGAATTATTCAAAAGCAGCAGGCAGAAAATTTATGATAGCTCGCATCAACTCGCAATGAATAATATATTTACAATGATATGAAGGTGAGGTAATTTATTAACTACATATTGATAATATGTCCATGCAACAACTTTTTAATACAAAAACGAATTTAACCAGTCACTTTAACAAGGAACCAACAAGTACTCGATGTTTTCCCAGTGGCGACTCGTCAGCTCAGAAACAAGCAGTGCTGCAAAAGTTGTATAGACCCAAGTTGTAGTCAATTTTGTGCTGATTATTTTGGTATATAATGATGATATACTAAAAATTGACAATTTTTGAGTTGTAAGCAAAAAAAAAAAAACTGGGGAGAAATTTTTTTCATGTTTTTTGGCTATAACTAAAATTCTAACAAAAATTATTGGTGGCAAACCTCAGATTCGTAATCAACACCCGAAAAAACATAAGGAAGCAAAAAATTACAACTCCTCCAGAATTGGATTTTTAAAAAAAAACTACTTAACTACTGAGGAAAAACCAAATGAGGAAGTCACGCTATTCGTGAACTGGGTAAAATGCAGCTCAAATGAATGCAATTTCAAGCAGAGAAAGGGTTGCTTTTCTACCGTTTCGCATTGCTCATTGAGTTCCTGAGGAGGGGCAAAACTTTCTGCTCGCCATTTTCATTGATCATTAAATTCTTAAAGTGGAAAAGTAAGCCAATTAGAATAAAAACAAAAATACAATCTTTTAAAACAATTTCAGGGGGGGACTGCAGCTCTTATGGACGAGCCGCCACTGTGTTTTCCTTTATAATTGGATGACGACCTTTAAATGAAAAAGAAAAATAAAAACGTACGCAAAACAAATAATAATACTGCTTGTCCCTGACAATTCTTCCCTATATTTGCAATAATACTGTTTGTTTGATAAAAACATCACAGTAAATGCAAAATCTTCATACAATATTACTCAGGGAAATTGCACAATTTTCAAGTTTCCTTACTTTTTAACATTCTTTATAAGACAAATGAAATGTATTTGTGCTCCAGATTATGCAACATAAGAATATTCAAATATAACATATATACAAATAAGAGTCATGGTTAAAGAAATGCGCATCTCGGACGTTTTGTCGTTCAGTCTTATGATTGGAATGTAATTATCTTCTTAAGGAACAATGAAAAAAATGCTTAGAATTCTGTAGCCGAGAACGATAATAGTGAATCCGAGGGATGTACAAAATAATATCTACTGCAAATTTGTCATCTGGAAGTATAACACAAAAGGTAAAACACAACAGGAAGAAGAATTCTCTACAAAATCACTCCAAATAATTCACTAATAAATTAAGAAGACAAGGAACAAGTATAGTTAACCTCTTTTTTTTTTTCCTTCCCTAGTGACATAGTTCAAGAGTTCTATTTGAGCAATTAAACAGAATGAAGGTAAAAGGTTGATTTGACATTTGTAAATATATACCTTAAAAACTTTACTGCATATTAAAATCAAAATAAAGTTTCCTATATTTTTATTTTATGTACAGACTAGCGTCGCTTTTTGATTTGGAGTTGTATACAAAGAGGGTGTCCATGAAAACAGGGCATCAATTTTGTAGCGATGAGATTCAACAGAACACCATGTTTGGCAGGAAAAATGCAATAACCCTGAATTGACCATGCACTGGACAGAGCTGCCAAATCAACCTCTTACTTAAACGAGAATCTTAGCAAGAAGTTACACAACCAAGCCAATAATCCCAAGTTAAAGTAACGAGTTGCTCATGCAACTAGCATTTCCAGCTGGAAGAGCTGCCAATTTCCACAGCACTCTTTAACTGCTGAGAAGAACCACTGGCTTTCTTCTTTGTGAACCAACAAAAATAGTATCTTTGGAATGATGTTTTAAGGCACTGTAAAAAGAAAATGTTGCAATAAGAAAAAGAAGACACCAAAGTATTAATATACATGTTACGGCTAAAGCAAGAATATAAGGTAAACCTAGGTTTAAAAGGTTAAAGTGGGGATTACCAAGGCTTTAACTCACTAGGATTGATAATCCCTACTCTAACCAATTAAACCTAGGTTTACCTTTATTCTTGCTTTAGCTGTAACATACACATTATTTAAATTGCAATTATCATATAAACTACAAAAGGCTTTATTTCATTGAAAGCATACCTCAGATAGATGGCCAATTAACAACAAAAAAAGTAGCAACTAGCAATAACTCATAAGTTTTTTTGATGTCTTAACAAAAAGAGTTGAGTGTCATTCTTAAAATGTATAACAAAAAAAAAGAAAATGTGTTGCTCATTTGAATTGTCTCACAGATATGTCAACCACATGCAAATACCGAGTTCTGCTTAATTACTTGTCAAGTTACCTAGTCGAAATGAAAATATTTTCATACCTTTCACTAATAAGAAATTAATATTTTATTAATCATTTACACAGTCCAGTCACATTAATGTGACCACCAACTACTTTCGACATCAATATGAAATAACCAATCACAGAAGGCAGGTGGCAGCACAGTGCAGTGGAGTGTATATAAAGGATGTCCTAGGGCATTGGAAAGCATTTCAATCGTTGGTGTAATGCAGAAACGTAGCGATTTATCCAACGTCCAAAAGGACATGATTATTGGCTTTCGGGCCAAGGGTGGACGCATTTCGGAAACGGCTAATTTTGTGAACTGTTCGCGTGCCGCAGTGGTAAAAGCATACCGTGCATGGCAATATGGCACTATCCAAAATCAGCAGTGTGGCACATGTGGTGCACCACGGGCTATAGATGACAGAGGCGAACGAAGGCTACGGAGATGCATTCGGGCGAATAGACGTGCAACTGTTGAGCAACTGACCGCCCAGATGAACCAAGGGGCTACCAAGAATGTATCCTCAACAACGGTTCAGTGAATGTTGCTGAGCATTGGGCCTCCGCAGTAAACGCCTGGTTAATGTACCTTATTTTTCCTCAGAATGATGGCATCTACCAGCAAGACAATGCGAGGTGTCATACAGCTCGCAGTGTATGTGCGTGTTTGAAGAGCACCAGGATGAGTTTACCGTACTCCCCTGGCCAGCAAACTCACTGGATTTAAACCCAATCGAGAATCTTTGGGACCACCTCGATTGGGTTGTTCGCGCCATGGATCCTCAACTGCGTAATCTAGCGCAGCTGGCCATGGCACTGGAGTCGGCATGGCTCAACATCCCAGTGAACACCTTCAGAAACCTAATTGACTCTCTTCCTGCACATCTCGCAGTGGTCCGCTCTGCCAAAGGTGGTTATTCTGGCTTTTGACAGGTGGTCACATTAATGTGACTGGACTTGTATTTAATCGCCATGAAAACTTTCACTAAATCCTTCCTTATGTTGCAGTATTCATGAGAAAAATTTGAAGAACTCATAACAAAGACAATAGTTATCAGATTAAAACAGTTGTTGTCAGCTAAATGGTGGAACTTATGCAAAGAAGCAAAAATATACTTAATAATAGGACTTGATGGAATTTCAACATACATACAAATAAATGTATCTTTTGAAAACACATTTATTTAACTGGATGTTGCTTTTTTTTTCCTGATCTATCAAGTAGGTTTATAATCTCAATTAGACTTTGCTATATTTTCTGGAAATGACACTCTCACAAAACAAAGGTTAAATTATGCCTGGTTTTATTTATTTATACAGCCTGCATTTCAAATCAATCATTTAATTAAACATAATGATATGCAAACTTTATTAAACTATTATAATCACTGAAACAGCAGATTATTGCAAGGTTGACATTTAGACTGGTTTTTCCTAATGCTCTTTACTACAAATAATAACAATAATTTATATTAGAATCCATGCTTACTTCAAAAATATGTTGTTTAAAGAAAATTAAGTATTTAAGAGATCTTGAAATGAATACAAAGTACTTTCAATTCTTTAATATTTTTCAAGAAGCTGCAGAAGGTTTGGTATCATAAATTGTAGAGACAATAACCCTACTTTAAAAAGAACATTCTTTTGCAATTTCATCATAAATTGTGTTTTTCATTATTTTAACTCTATATGCATAAATTTCGAATATTCCGTAAATTAATGACATAAATATGAATTTCCTTTCCTCTGTCATAGTCCTGCTTTTTTGTTATAATGTATTAATCAAGAGTTTATAATTAAATCAGAGGAATAAACAAGCAAAATAAAATCAGCAATTTTCACTGAGCATATAAAAGATCAGTATCATATTTTACATAATTTCCGCTACTAGTAAATGATTTATAGAAACCTTAAAGAATAAATTTAGTTTAATAGGTTACCATAAAATCTAAGTTGGCGAACTACGAGCACTTGAGCTTCTAGAAGAGGAACTATCTCGCCTTCTTTTATGCCTTGAGGTGTCCAAATTGCCTGAAAAAATTAAACAAAAGATTGGTTAATTAAAATTATTGCACTGCTAAAGAAATTCAGAATTTAATACAGAAAATTAAAACCATCAAGAACTGATATGAATCCTGTTTTGCATTAATAAAAGATATTTCACTCATTCCAAAGTGCAGGGGTGAAAACAGCAAAGATACAAAAAAGAGGAAAATTCACGAGAGTAGCTACATTTTTACGTGAATAGCGACATACATTAAGGAAGAGATAAGTAAACACTTATTACTGAATGATTTACTCATCACAAAAAAAATTATGAAACAAATATGGCCTTGCTTACAGCCATGTATGAATTTTTTCAATTACAAATACTTATTTTTAACATTATAAAATCAATGTTTTCTAACTCACTTTCTTAAAGTAGATACAATTAATAAATAATATTTTATAATATCAATATTTTTTATAAAATACATAAAATAACCCTAAAATATATAAATCAGATTTTGCTTTATAAAAGAAAAAGTCACAAAAGAGTCCTGCATAAATATCAGTTTACAAATAATACAAAAAAGCGGAAAACCGCGGATCCGCGGAGGATTTTCACCCTTGAAAGTGATTTTATTCCATTTTATAAAATGGATAGGATTTCAAATATTTTTTACACAAATTAAAATTAATAATTGTTATCAAAAGTATTTAAATGTAAATCAATAACTTTTATTGTTATTACTAATATTAACAAGTAGCAGAGTTTAAATAAGCTCAAAATGAAAGTTGGCGAAATCAAAATCAGAACCATACATTGAACCGTTTATAAAAATACATGAAAAATATTATTAATGGCATATAAAAATGGTAGTACTCACTTGAATATGGTGAATGCACTTCAACTTTAACTTTAGCAGTAGCTTTGACTCGAGTAGTAACAGTTGTAGTTCCTGAGGGCTGATTAGCAATATTTGAAGTGCTACTACTAGTAGTAGTTATATTCTCACCACATGGTGTGTTACATTTTGAACTATCTTCTGACTGGCTATCTGTATTCTAAATTCATAAATAAAAATTTACCGAGTTAAATTTCTGCTTCAAAACCTTTTAGATACAATATTCAAATTACTTCATCAAACATTTCAAAAATACTTATATTATAAATAATTAAAATCATAAATTGTAAGTATTTCAAGACTTAAAATCCTTAGAATCTTATCATAATTACTCGCATTTCGAAATATAAAAAATTCGAAATTACAAATTTTAAAAAAGCGAAACCAACCTCTGGAGTATTTGTAGTAGTATTAACAGTTGAGGCACCAGTAGTAGTATTAGTAACTGTTGTTGTTTCCACAACTAATTCTGGTTGAACTACTATTTCAGGGGAGTGACGAGATGTAGATTCTTCTGTGATAGTAGATAAAGAAATTTCAGATGGCACACGGGGATATATTCTCCTTGTAAATGGACGTGCATGCTTCACTCGCAACCTAATAGGAGAAGGTTCTGGAGTAGGAGTCGATATCCGTTCTGGGTCGTCGTAGGGAATGACCTGAAAAATAAAAAATATTTAATAAATTATTTAATTTCATTAATATCAATTTAATAGGATAAGAAATCACTAAATGGTTGCTATATCTGTCTCGAATACTCCCAGGGAAATAACTTTTCTTTCGGTTTAAGGCTCTAGGACAGAGGTCAGCAACCACTGGCTCCAGAAGCACATGCAGTGTTTTTTAACCCTCCGAGCAGCGCAAACATCTTTTTCCGTTTTTCACGTTCAGTTCAAAAGCAGATAGCTCGTATTTATATGTATATTTTCTTAAACAATCATGGATAAAGTATTCTTAATGTTTCAGATATAATTGAACACATAAAAGATAGCTTTTAAAGTAAATGAATCAAAGTTTTCTAACCTGATAGCTAAAAGTTCAAAATAATTGGGAACTTAGAGGGTTAAATTAGTAAAAAATTACATATAGCAAAATAAAATATTAAATTCAAATAAAAGAAATAATCTCTAACAAGATTTCATGAAAATTGTACACATTTCAATTTCTGTTTAGCCCTAAATCCTTTCTTTTAATGACAATCAATTAATCCCCAAAATCCTAAACTTAGAGAAGAAAAAAAAAAAAAGCATGCTTACATACACTCAAAAAATTATTAAAATATCAGATTATCAAATTCTTGTGTATTCCATCATTCGTTTTTACCTGCGAGAACATCCATCACAACTTCATACAACAGAAATCTACTATTAAGAATTATAAATCCACATAAAATTTTAAGCAAATATATGAAGATTCTTACCTCTCCAGGAGGTCCAACGATAGAGAGCAGTACAGGAAACACAATCAGGCTATTAAACATGCCAATGATGATAAATGCACATAAGACAGTGAAAAAATACCTGCAAAAGGTACATTATATTGAATAATGGATTTCAACATTTAAAATATAAATGCCAATAAAAGACCATTTGAAAAACTCAATATCAAATACAAAGAATCCAAATGAAAGCGGTAAATGTTTTGCTTTTTAAACAAAACATTTTCTTACAACACAAATTATTCCGATGCTAACTTATATACTTGGTGTTGCTTGGAGTAAAAATATTTTCATATTTTTTTATTAATAAATTATTATTTATCTGACATAAAAAAACCTTCCATAAACCATAATAAACCTTCCTTATGCATCAAAGTATTTTTGAACAAAATTCGAAGAAAACCTACTCAGTAGTTTGGATTTCTACAGAATACAAACTACTTATGAACTTTCACTTTTACTCAAACAGACTAATTTATCAACTTGTTTAGCATGTAACCAAGCAGGAATTACCATTGAAACAAGCATATTTATTTATTGAAGTAGTATTTTAAATCAGGCATTGCAATAAAATATGGCTTTTCGATTTCATAAAAAGATATGACATCACCATTGTCTGTTTAATCTCTTTTTTGTAATTTTCTTTTAAATGAATATTTACTGACCAGATGCTTTTAAAAGGAGGGAAGGAAATTAAAACAAAGTACTTACCATGAGATAAAATCAAATTCAGAAAATAATAATGCAATAACACCAGCTAAAAATGGCAAGCCAGTATGCAAAACAGGACGAAACATATATTCTAAAGCCATAGCCATTCGGTGTTCCCGACAGCCAATACTTGTTAGAAAGCCCTAGAGAAACCAGACAAAAATTAGTTTACAATATATTTTTAAAAATACATTTGATATGCAAAAAAACTGGTATTGAATAGTAAATTTTTATAACAATTAAATTCTTAATTTAAATAGTTTCAGATTTAACTTAGTTTCATAAAATAATTACTAACCAGTTATTAAATGTATTTAAAATATATAAAACCAAAAAACGATATGATGAATCATACTATTTTGAACCAAATATAAATGTGAATAATCAACCTTTGGAGAAGTAATAAAACTTACCATCAGCAATTGAATAGTAAATGAAACACCCATTCCAACAGCACAGATGAGGATAACAGATGTGGCAGCATTCAGTCTAATTCCTACTATTCCCATGAAGCCACACAGTTCAACAGTTATAAGAAATAACACAATAACCTAAAATGTTCAATGAAACAATTTTTTTTAGAAAATCACTGACAAAACTGCAATCAAATAAAACATTGTTAAGCATTCAATTTGTAAATATGACATATGACGATGAATTCTTCCATCTGTTTTGAATTAATGATGTGTTAAAAAAAAAAAAAATTATGCTATATATTCATATTTATAACTAACTGTTTAAAAATGAACATGAAAAATTTTCGCATGTTTTTAAAATTTCTAATCTTGAACTTTCAAAAATCACCTTTGAAAAAAAGAATAGGCAATTTTCAGAAGGAAAAACATAACCTGCAAGACTGCTTGTATGATATTCATACAGTCCAATATCTAAGAATCTTTTTTGTAAAAAAAAAAAAAAAAATGGAGTAGCATTTTTAACTTCCATTAAATCAACAACTCTCACTAGTGCACAACATTTATTCAAATAAAATAGCCACCATTGTAATTATAAAAATAAAATCAACTGCAATAAAAGCTAAAACTCACCTCTACAACAGCAGCCCATGGATTCAGTAGAAGTAGACTCAAGACTACGAATATAACGATACAAACATAAGCTATTGAAATATAAAGATCCCATTTGAGATTAATGAACTGTTCCCAATAAGTAAAAATAAGTCCACTGGGAAAGTTTGGCAGTCCTCTGGCTTCAAATTTTTCACACACTGCTCTGACTTCTCGTATTGTTGCAGTTATTTCTTCAGTAGTGCTCACGTCATCGAGGAAGAAAGGCATCTGAGCATAAACTAAAGGCTGAGATTTGGGCATTTTTAAGTCAACATCCTGAGGGTCATGGATCCACTGCCGAGGCTCTGGTGCAAAGTAGGCTCGAGAAGCAGAATATGCAAGTGGGTCATTGGAAACCCAAGCAGAGAGGTAGTTGTAAAATGGCTTAGTATTTATAATACCATTTCCATCAACAAGTCGCATTGTTTTGACCTGGGGGGGAAAAAAACTTCTGTCAAAGCAATTCAACATTACTTGAGTTTTAAATGAATCTATACTAATAATAAAAGACAAATTGTGCCTACTGTTCAGCAACGGATTCCAAGACTACCACTTTTGGACAATTTTACACCAGAAAGGGTGTCAGGCAGCGAGTCATACGAACGCATTTCCGGAGTTCTTTGTTAGATCACGCCGAGTAAAAATATAAACAACACCCTTCTATTCTTCACTTTCTCCCTATTTTGAGGAAAATAACTCCGCCCCGTGCATCTGCAAAAGCGCGGAGGGTTACTGAATCGGTTGCTAAACAATACCAGTATGTTGAGTTGCGTTCATAACTGCTGACTTGCAACTCAATTCTTGATTGGTTGACTCTTCATGATGTCACTCCAAAAGTGGGAGTGCTTATGTTTATGCAAATTTGCTGTAAAAAAATATTTCAAAATTGGACAGTATGGGGTACAATGCCCCACAGGTTTGCTCCAGACCTTATGCCCCTTCAGGTAGACCAGATCAGTGTGGGTTTTAAATAAATAAAAAGCTATTGGGGTACAGTACTATTGTACAGTATGGGATACATACTTCGCCGAGATTTTCATTATCCTTACAACATACCCCATGCCTGATGAAGTGAAATCAAAATTGATCTAGTTATCGTGTTCACAACATAACATGGGAAATAGCGTTTATGTTTACATATATATACATATATATATATACAAACATAAACAAAACCAGAAACAAATGCAATAACAGTTAAGAAAATATTCAAAATGAAGAAGTTTTTCTTTTACAATGTGTTTTCAATGTTTTCTTTTATATATATATAATTTCTTGATGGGTGATAGTACCCATCCAGACAAGAAATAATTACCATGGAACATAGGGTCGCATTCCACTCCGAGATGCAGAAAAGAGTTAAACACTGCTAAACTGTTGCTAAACAATATCTGTTGGTTTTCTTTTACACAACAGAACTGGGAAACATTACTTTGGTGTACGATAATATGCATTTTGGAGTAATTTAATCCTTCTGTTAAAAAATTTTGTAGTTGTGATGTTGATGCAGACAATGATACCTTACTCTAAACAAACTACTCTTTCTGTGTTTCTTAAAAGCATGTTGGGACTTTAACAAGCCAAGTGAGCAATAATTCAAATTTTACTACAATCACTATACCATTTCCATTTTGTAATGGAAGAGACTTTCTTGGAGATATTAAGTTCCAAATTAAACACAGGGCAGACAGATTTTATAATGTGTTTATATATTTTTATCAATATTATTAATAGAGCTTAATTTCAGTAATGACAAAATTTAAAGAAGCTGTAACAAACCGAATCCAATAGAGACACAACAAGACAAAAAAGCTGGTTGCTGGTTTCTTCAGCATTCTGAGCAGTTTTTTTTTTTTTTTTAACTGAGTTTAGATTTTTTTTTTAATTTTAAAATTTTAACAATTCATTACTTACCAGAGATTTATCCACAGGATTATCAATGCGACCAGTTTGAACCAAAAGTTTGTATGCCATAATGGCATCATCTGTAGCATTAAGACACCAACCTTCTTGAGTAATACAACCTTTATTCCACTGATCATCAAAGGCTTTTTGTAATCCTAAATAAAATAAATTCATTCAGAAATAATGGTCGACATAAAATTTGTTTATTATTAGTAAACTAGAAAATCACCCAGTCGGTCGTGGTAATGACAGGTGCAAATTGTCTCTTCATTCGAGAGATCTTCCATCAAATATGATGTTTAAATAGATATATGTTAGATTTATGACCACTTCATTTTGTGGAAAATGCCTGTGTTAAAAGATTCAGAGTCCTTTGGATCGAATAAAGCAGGTTTTATTTACAGCATGGTCTATCATACATGAAAAGCAGAATCACAGTGAGGATAAAATGAAAGTCACTCATATATATAGATTTTCAAGAGGATTGAAAAGATAGAAAGGCGGCCAATGGGGATTCATAATGATACAGTGAAACAGCGAATATAAAACATTAATACGACAACCAATCAGCACTATTTAAAAAGGCGTCAGGTTTCTGAAACTTAGTGATGTAATGTGCGAATACTCTATTCTAACAATATATATGTGAGAGAAATGTTTAACATTGATTGAAAACAAATAACATGTTTTATGACAGGAAATATTTTATTTACATATTTCTTTATTAAAAAAAAAAAAACTCTTGGTAAACAACATTCGGCAAGAAGTATTTTTCATTGTTTAACAATTTTCCTTGTACTTCAGATGTCTTTGTGTAAATTTTAATGCTGCCAAAAAATATTATCAAATTATATCATCACAATTGCAATAAATAGTCAGATGCATCGTGGCGTCCAAACTATAACACGCGCACGATATACCACTAATGTGATTTACTACTTTTGATTAAAAAATGGAAATTAATTTGAAATATATGATTAATATAATTTAAAATTTCTTGGGAACTATTGATCATAGCGAGATAAATTTTATATCAATTGACAGCAAATTTTATTTCACTATTTTAGAGCTAGTAAATATGAAATTAGAAAGACAGTTACTTTTTAAATTTAAAATTACTGAAATTTAGGTGCTCTAACAATGAAATAATGCTGTTTAGCTTCTTGCAGTGCTATGGCACGAATTTTATTGCTTGTGACATCAGAGCGTTACCGGATCAGTGAGACACATTAGTAATGTTGGTAAAGAAAGTTATAAAACTTCCTTTCTACTGTCATAAACAGCTCGATAATTCCATAAACCATGTCCACATCTTTGTTCTATTTTGTAGTATTTGAAAAATAATTAGATGTTTTACATTTTCTATGAACATTTCAGCTATGTAAAATTACTGTGGAAGAAATTGAAGGTTTAATTCACTATTCTGAAAGTGAACTGAAACTAATAAAATCTACAACAAAGTGAAGTTTGCTCATAATCAAAATAAACTATGCTGCATTAGCTTTGTACCTAGTTATAAATAAAAAAATATATCTTGGTAAACACAAGCCAAGAATGCATCCTTTAGCAATGACCAGATTTTTGGCAACTGAATTAGAAAGTAGATTTCAACCAAAGTCGATCCGTAAGTTTTTTAGTTTCAATCAAACTGATTGAAACCACAATTTATTTCAATGGCTATGGATGTAGTTTTGGAAGTCAAAGTTCTGTAGGTAATAAAAGAATAAATCTTAACAGAAAATTATATATACACACCTAGCAACCAATCTCTAAACATCGTTAGCCAAAACTCAGGAGGTTCTCCATTCTCATGCTTAATCTTCTCTATTCTGGTGAATGCTTCATGATAGTCATACAGAAGTCGCTGATTAGTTGGATACTTGAAATTTCCTTTAGTGACTGCATACATATTGAAAAGACCAAAATACTTTGTTCTTTGACTTAGAAATTCATACTCATTAGTACCCTTAGGAACAAAATCAGTCAAATCCAAACCATCCTTAACTCGATATATGCCCCAGACTCCAAGAAAGATGGAAACAATGCACAAAGTCGTAACCATTACCTGGGAAGAAGAAAGAAAACATAAATAATATGCATGACAAGATTAACATCTTCACGACTAAAACAACACAATTATACTGCATGAACAAGTTTCAATACGATACTTTCAATTTGATAGCGATATTATAAGGACAATGGATCTGATGAGTTTGATTTAAAAAATTTGAATGAACAAAGCCATTCAACACTACTTAGAGAGATTATCTATTTATACTTTTCTGTTGTTATGAAAAGTCTAATGGATTAACAATACTATCTTTCTTTTTAATTATAAGAAAAGGAAAGTATTTGCAAAACATTTGAGGGTTATGAAATAGCTAGCAGCACTAACATGAAAAGCCAAAGAATTTTATTTAAAACACCAAATTAGAAAATCCCTACATCTAAAACAGAAAGTTTAAATAGAAATAAACATGAAGAAAGTTAAAAATGTTTTATTTTTCTCCACCAAGATTTCATTAAATTCTTCAATAAAAGCATTTCTACCAACTATTTTCATTTGGAGCCTTATCTCAAACTAAATTTATTTAAGAGGTAAGTGTAGGAAAAGAGATAAGGAACGATATTTTGCATATATAACCACTTAACTTAATAATTTTCTTTGCTATCTAATAAGATGCTCCCTTCCGTTTTGGAAAGCGGTTGTCGTTTTTATTCATCTCAGAAGGCATATAATACTTGAGATGTTTATGGATTCTAGGTAATTTTTGTGTAAAATTATAAAGATTAAATTTTAGTTTTAAGACCAAAAATGCGATAATTCGATGCACGAGTATTCTCGGGCTGATAAGTTAAGCGGTTAACATAATTCTGCAAAGTATGAAAAAAACTAATACTTACTTTCACAGGCGTCCTTTGCAAAGCTGGAATTAAAAAATGCTTCAAAAACGCATTCAGTAGAGAGCCATTCTGACATTCTTTTATTGACATGACATCACACTTTGACATAGAATCTTTGTTTGGTGAATTTAGAGCAGACAGATTATCATACGACGTATCTGGGAAAATAGAATTTCTTTTAGTTGCATTATCAAACTCATTTTATAGGGGGTACTAATATCTTTCACTTTGCAACACACATTATACTGTTATAAAAATTGTTCAATTTAACCTGACTATAAACAAATTTTAGTCATTTTACACCAGAATCAATCTACGCTAATGGAATATTTAAATGACCACCAGCTGATGACAAGATGTTTTAAAGCATCCAATAGTGTTTGCTAATATGCTTGAAATTGAAATTGCTCAACATTACACTATTTTATAGGTAATATGTAATTTTTATTGCTCCAAGATTTAGCAAGCGATTATATAGGGAAAGATTCAAACATTTGAGAGAAATCAAGTTAAATCTACAAAAAAAAAAGATAAAAACCTCTTAGAATTCTGATTTTATTAAAAATATTTAATTACAATTACTTTAAAATTCATAACACCCCTGATTCTACAGGTGAGAAACTATAAAAATGAGCATATTAGGTGAAGGTACACATTTATCACAATTTGTGTCATTCAAACACTAAAAAAAACACCTATAAAATTATTAAACTATCATTGAAATTATTCCATTATCAGTTACAATGGATTCTGTTAACTATAATTATCGACATTTCAATGCATTATCTAACCAGCGGGAGTAATCTCCCCGAAACTTTCTCGCATACGACCAGTAATGTGGGGTGGGTAAACACCCAGTTGGTAGGTAAATATTTTTGGGGTATTTACCAAAGGCCTGGTTATTTTGAGAAAAAAAAATTATGAATGGCAATTTACAATGAAACATATAAAATTTATGAATTCCTCAAAACTTAATATTTTGCAAAAAAAAATTCGTATGCTCTCAATTTAAAAGTGCACTGAGGTACCACAACTTTATTTAATGTTTTTGAGTACGAAATCTTACTACAGATATCACACAACATTAAACCATACCTCTGGTTAATCACAGGTGTCCATCTGGAGAATGTCAAAATGAAGTTTCGTTTTGGGGTTTGCCATAATTTCCGAAGCACGTGTTTGTGGCTCGCTACAATTTTGCAAACTTCGTAGACCGCCAAGGTCAAATGTCAACTATACTAACTTGAGTAAAATAAGCGAAACGCTCGCCAACACACAGTCACTATGAGCATTTTGAGCCAAATATGCAATTTGAACAACTTTTTTAACGGATTGAAACAAAATTTGAACACAGATTTATAATTAATTTAGGAGATATAATTTTTACAAGTATGAGATTATACAGACCGAAAGACAGTCAACCATTTGACGGATTTGGCCCAAAATTTTATACGGACCTACATTCATGATGATAAAACTGTGCACCAAATTTTATCTATATACCTATTCAACTTTTTGAGTTATAGTGTTCACATGACCGTGGACAGACAGACTTCCCCTACACAGATTTTCTCCAAAATTTGATAGAAACCTATAAATTATGTGTAAAGATCACATACCAAATTTCATCCCTGTATCTCTAATAGTTTTCGAGTTATCACGTTCACAGACACAATTCCAAAATTGTGTTTTTCGGACTCGGAGGAAGTCTAAAACGTGGAGATTCGTCAAAATCTCGAGTTCGAATTTTTTGACGATTACAATACTTTCTCTTTGTATACTTCGTATATGAGAAAGTAAAAAACAATCAGAAAATTGTTGAATCATCAATAAAGAGGTTAATTAAAATACAAAAACAAATGAAACTGTGGTTGTCAAATTAAAAACTGTGCGTTACACATACTAGGTGTTCCTATGTGAGGCCATGCATCATCTCTTTGATTACCAGTTGGAGCCAGCACTGTAACAACATGGCTTCCATCTGGAGGCAAGGCATGTGTTACAGCTTGACGAACTGGAACAAGAGCAGATGAATTTGAATTAGGCTTGCCAATAGTTCTATATAACCTCTTTTGTTTCTTGCAAGAATTCTCCTCGCTACAAATAAGAACAAAAAGTTATTCTTAAAATTGTGCATTATCATAATTTATACATTTATTAAGTGCATGTTAAGCTGAACTCTCATGCAAAATTTACATTCAGT
>BGPR01025651.1:0-22172 GCA_013235015.1 Araneus ventricosus
TCGCTTATTTTAATTAATAAATATTAATATAAATCAATCAGGTGTGACTGAAATCGAGACATTGTATAATTTTATCTACTAATCTCCCTACATTTACACAATTTATATCAGATACGTCAGAACTTCTTAAGAAACATTCCTAATTCCAAATTTTCTGAAACAGTTTTTTTCTATATTAGGTATTATTCATTTTTATGAAGCATACAGAAAAAATGACAGTTATACTGCTTTTCTAGCAGTTTAACTGTATTTTTCTGTTTCTTATATAAATAAATTTTCTTTTATTAATAAATTTTAAAAATATTTTGATTAAATTTAAGTAAAGGAATTAAAAGAGTAAATTCCTTAAAAATGCGTTTAACTACCTAGAGTTTTTAATGACACCAAGTAAAATATCGTTTAAAAATATTAAATCAACGAATTATTTTATTTAATTTTAAAGAAGCTTTAAGGTTGTTAACTTTGCGAAGAAACAGGAGATAGCAATTCTTTTCGAGTTTTAATTAAATTTGTTGTTTTCTTCGCACGTTGTATAGGTGGGCTGTCAGGTTAAACTGATAAAACAGTCTAGTTGAATTCGAGCTTTTTTAAAAATATTCTAAATTCCAAAATGTTTAAAAGTGTATCTCCTTTTTTTTAAAAAAATTAAGGAGATTTTAAAATATTCATATCAATATTTTTCAAATAAATTCATTAACATTTAAAAATTACCTTTAATTTGTTGATTTTTATAAGAAAATATGTTCGCTATAAAATTAGAGAATTCTTGCTTAGATTTTTAAAAATGAATTTAGCTGCCTATATTTTTTCAACTAATATGCGTTACATTAACATTTAAGAATTAAATAACTAAATAACCTTATTTAAGTCTGAACAAGGTATAAGGTTTTCAGATTGGTAAGCAAACTAAAGAAAACGTTTTTCAGTAATAAACGAATTTGGTGTTTGTTTCACACATTGCTTTCTAGGTGGGCTGTTAGAATAAAGTGAAGGGATGTAGGTGTAGAAAAACGGCTAAATCGTTTTCTCTCATCTCCAGGCTGTTCTAAACACCGCTACACCCCCGCTCTAATTCACAACCTCTCAGACGATTCTGAGAAATTGCATCTGGACTTTTCTATTTGGTCTTGCTTTCCAGATATTTTTCGATTCCAAATGATTTTTTAAGTTCAGGAATGAGGAAACTCGTTTGAAATCTGAATCAGATTTTCTGCCCTCCCCTTTCATAATTTACAGAATAGGCTGTTCCATCGTTCGCTGCTACCCGAGGTCCGCAGTTCGTCGCCGATCGTTTGTTCCGGTCGGTTCCCGGGTGTCCATTGGCGTTAAGGGAAGGTAAAATCGTCTGCTCGGAATGGAATGCACCGATCTTTGAATGTCAAGTCAGATCAGAATGAGGGTTGAGAAGAAAAGTATTAAATTTTGAGGCACCTGTTAGATTAAGTAAAATTCTTAGAGCAACCAAACGAAAGAAAAGAAACAAGGAATTTGGAATTTTTATATTAAAAAAAAGAGTTTTTGTAGCGTTAAGCCAAAATATTTTTTTCTCCTCTTCGTGAAAAATTATTGCGTTGTATTCTTATTTTGATTCGGTAGAGAATTGTTCTTTTCATTCGTTTTCGTACGAGCTGAAAATCTCAAGTTTCTTATGCCGAAGCGGTGGAGTTTTCTGTTTGACCTGTGACACCTGTTCAAGTGCAACCACACAAAAATGACTGAAATCCTCGAAAAGGTAAAATTGCCATTTTTCTTCGTGAGTAGTCTTAGATCTCCTTTATACTAGTGTGAACTGAAACACTACTTACAAATTCATCAAAATTATACATTTAGACAATTATTTTTTATTTTAACGATAGGAATTTTGAATATAATATTCCATAAAACTGCCATTTTTCTTCGTGAGTAGTCTTAGATCTCCTTTATAATAGTGTGAACTGAAGCACTACTTACAAATTCATCAAAATTATACATTTAGACAATTATTTTTTATTTTAACGGTAGGAATTTTGAATATAATATTCGATAAAACTGCCATTCTTTATTCGTGAGTAGTCTTAGATATCTTTTACAGTAGTGTGAATTGAAACATTGATTTCAAATGCAATAAAAAATAGACAGTGATTCATTTAATTTTTATTCATTCTAATGATAACAATTTTGAATATAATATACAATGAAATTGCAAGTTGACTTCGTGAGTTTTCTTAGATATTCTTTTTCATAATAAGAATCGAAACTTTAATTCGAAGCACATCAAAAATAGATTGTGAATCATTTAATTTTTTTTACTCTTAAAATTAAAATTTTGAATATTATATGAAAAAAATTGTCAATTTTCTTCGCCAGTATTCTTAGATTCTCTGTTTTCATAATATGAGTTCAAACATTTATACAAAACACATAAAAAATAAATCATGATCCGTTTAAATTTTCATTCTAAAGATTATAATTTTGAATAGAATATTCAAAGAATAATGAGTTTCCTTTGTGAGTTATTATATACCTTGCTTGCATAATTTAATTCCAAAAAAATAAAAATAGATCGTGAATCATTTAATTTGTGTCATTCTAAAGACTGGAATTTTGATTATAGTATACAATAAAATAATCAGTTTCCTTTGTGAATTACCATATACCTTCCTTTCATAATTTATTCCAAACAAATAAAAATACATCGTCATTCATTTATTTTGTTTCATCCTAAAGATTATAATTTTGAATAGAATATACAATAAAAAAATCAGTTTCCTTTGTGAGTTGCCATATAACTTGCTTTCATAATTTAATTCCAAACAAATAAAAATAGATCGTGATTCATTTAATACGCTTCATTCTAAAGATTATAATTTTGGTTATAATATGCAATAAAAATGACAATTTTATTCATGAGTTATCTTAGGTAACTAATTTTCATACAGGGAGTTGAAACTTTGATACCGAATACATCAAAAATAGACTGTGACTCATTTACACTTTTTCATTCTAAAGCTTAAAATTTTAATTATAACTAATCATCATTAAAACTTAATTAGTTTCGGAATTTTATGATTTGTAAAAACAAATATATAATTTTTTAGACATTACGCTATCACTTTAAACTTATTTGTTCTAACTTTTAAAAAATTCAAACTTGAACAAAATTAATGAACATCTGTTTTTAATTCGTTGTATTTCATTTTAATATGTCAATGAATAAGGTTATAAAATAAACCTAAAATAAAAAATGCATTTATATATAGGAGAATAAATTGGCGATGTTTTTGTAATCTATCGAAATTAATAAAATTATTCAAATTATACAAACTATAGAATAATGAAGTATTTTGTAGAATTTTTTGAATGAATTTGTGTAATTTTGGTATGATTTTTAAATTAGGTAAAAATTAGCATCGAATATAATGATTAATGTGAAGATTATTTTATTTTAAATTTTTGGCAAACTATAAGTACACTGATTTTTGAAAATAGTTAACGAAATTAATTACATATAAAGAATAATTTAAAATTTGTAACACTAATTAGCCATTTTTTATTTGTAAAGTTGCATCAGTCTATATCTATTTCTTAATGAAATGATAGGTAACCTCGCAAAAACATGTATTCTTGCCGGCAATTCTTTTAAAATGCTCTGTCTAAAAAAATAAATTTTCAAGTAAATCGTTCCACAATTTTATAAATTACTTATTGTCAAAAAAATCGCTCCACAATTTTTATTAATTAAGCCTAAACTTGACAGCACACTTTTATAAAGTACACCAAATATTTATGAGAGAATCCTAAATATATTATATAAGAATTGAATAATTTAATGAGAAGACTATTATTTTTAAAAGGAACAAAATAAATGATATCAGAAATTAAATAAATACGTGCATCATCAATTCTTGGAACAGATGTCTCAACTTTGAAAAAAGAATATTTACATCTATTTTATTGATTTATAATACTAAAATAATTGTGAAAAATGCTGTTAAAACATAATTTATTTGAGCTAGTGTTGACAGTAAAGATACAGAATAATTGTAACAAAGCTGCTTAATGTTCTACATTTTAGCCAGCTGAATTGAAGTAGCGCTAATCCTGAGAATTATTGTCAATATCATGTGAGAACATGATAACATGTTAACATACAATACATAACAATAACATGTTCATTGAGAGCATGTGACTCTGTCAAGTTCTTTCCAGCTAAAGACTAAAATAAATGCAATTAAATCACATTTTCACTTACATAGCATGAATAAAAATGTTTTCATTTTAAATATGGTTGTTGAAACATTTTATCTTCATTAATTCTTAATATTATAACAGATATTACAAGCAAACTAGGTAGACAATAGATTATTAGTATTTTTCATAGTTGAAAAATGCTGACATGTAGAGCATGCCGTATTTAGAAATAGTCCTTTTTTAAAATTTATTTCAGCAACGATTAACTATTTCCTAAGAAAAATACAACTTAATTCATAATTTAAAATTTAATATTTTTTTATGAAATGTTAATTTTAAGGTTCAAAACGATAGAATTTTATCTGTCTCAAGTGCTTCCGTTTTAGCATTTAAGTCAAATATAAATTTAAATTCAAGAAAATGAAATACTTATAAACTTATAAAATGGTGTATAAAACTGTATTAGAGGGATGAATATAGTTTTATACAACATGAAGAAAAATTTGCCTTAATTAGTTGAAAACGATTAATTTGCTTGAAGGAATCTTTTTTTTTATGAATACAAAAGAATAAACAAGACTCCGAGTCGTATAAATGTTACGGTTAATGTGATTAATCGGTTATTATTAATAATAACCTTTTGAAATGATGAATCGATTTATCACATTGACCGGTTATTGCTAATAATTATAGGTAAAAGTTATAAATTGATTTATCACTTTGACCGGTTATTATTCATATACCAATTAATCACATTAACCTTAACATATAAATACAGTCTCCATTTCCATGAACTTATTCCAACTTATTTGGTACCCCAAAAAATAATAAAATTATCAGCAAATACTATATGCGATAGCTTCAGTTCTCTGTTCAATAATTTCTGTACTTTTAAGGGAGTGTAAATGACTTTTCTTAAATTCTTTTATTTCAAATGCAGGAAGTAATTTAGAGTTATGAAAAGAGACCCATTAACTTTCTTAAAATTCGTTAAGTAGAAAATAAAATTTCAAATCAAATTTTGAGGAATGAATTTTCTTTTCCAATGTCTTCCAAATAATTTTAATAATTATGGAATCATAAAATTATTTGAAAATCTTAATGATTAAAGAAATCTTACAAAGAAAATCATCCAACAAAATTTTATTTTTTATTTTTGAAATGTTCATTCTAAAGGTTCGAAATTCTAATATCAATATTACAGATAATATTAGAGAAATAAATATTGTTTTATCCTTCTTTAAAAGCAAAAATTTCATTTTTTTTCCTGTCTTACAGAAACTCATTATTTAACATCGAAATCGAAAGTAACTTAAAACAAAAGTTGCTATTGAATAGAGATTAACTTTATTTTTTAAATTAATCAATTCCATGATTTTGAACGGTTTTTTAAAAATTTTAGCTCCAATTTTGCCAGCTCTACTACCATAAATTTAAAATAATATGTGCTTCAAATTCAAAATGATACATAAAATTCAATCTCTAATGGAAACGCAAAATTACAGAAATATACAAAAATGTTTTAGGCTAAAAATGAACAAAATAATTGCGAAAGAAACAAAAATTAAAATAAATAAAATGACAAAAATAAGCAATTCAACCACAAAAGAATAATTCGAAACCTTTCATCACTATCAAAAACGAATTTTATAAATGCAAATCTCACGATCTCAAAAATAGTGGAAGATTTAAAATAATAGAAGAACTTCGAACTTTAACGGAACATTTTGAAATCTGCCTTACATTTTTCGTGAAGAATTGCATCAAAGATATTTTCTCCAAACTAAACCTCTTTTTCGATATAATAATTCATCATTCTAAAAATGTAAAAACTAAAATCATTACAAAATATCACTTCTAAATAAACAGCTTCAAAAAGTAAAAAAAAGTTCCAATTGAATTTCATCTTTATTTCTTCAATATCTGCCAACATTTCAAAATTAAATATTTCTTCCTAAATCAGAAATATTTTTTTTCTATTCATAAGTTCCAAAATATTTAATCTAACATCTGAGTATCAATTTTTCCAAAAGTAGAGCATTTCTGTCAATAATTATTTCATTTGAAAGAGTTTTTCAGTAATGCTCTGCCTTTGCTTTATTTCATCTCTTTGTGATAAATCAGGCTCTCTGATCCAATCGGATTTCATTTTCCGTTTGAATGTAATGTAATTTGGGAGGATTGATTTTCCCTGTAGTGGAGGCTCGAATTTATCGACCGGCTTGTTGCTATACTTTCCAAAGGGTGGATTTGGCACATTCCTCACAAATATTTCAATTACCTATCGTATTCCTCATGATTCGTTTTCGTATTCTGCTGTGATGCCTGAGTTTTTTGTATTAAATTTGTAGTTGCAGTTTTTTCGTTCATAGAGAAAAAAAGCTTAAATGTATAGTTATATTAATCCATTATTTCGTCTGTGTTTGAGACAATTGGTAAAAATATTTCATTTATTTTTATTGTTTTAGAAAAAAGAAAATTTCATCTGAAATTAAAAGTTATGTTTCCAAAAAAGTGTATCGGAACTTCAGATAATCTAGTAAAATATTTCATATTATATCTTTTATTTGAATCACGAATAAAGAAAGATTTAACAAATTTATATTTTCAAATGTAAAACGTTACATTCAAAAGTTTCATATATTCATTTAAATGAAAAAAACTCATTTTTGGAAATTAGAAAACAAACTTCTACTGTCACACAATGCAAATCAATAAAATGAAAATGAAAATAAAAGTAGAAAATCAATAGTTAACTTGAAATCATTTTTATACTTCCTTTTAATAGGCTTCTTTCTTCAAAGATCGTTAGGTTTAGATCCTAAAGCTGGTTTTTTAAAAATATATGTGAATTTTACAAAAAAGCGGGATTTCTGTATTTTGCTTTATCGTATACTGTTTAATAAATATTGGGAAGAAAAGCTCAGATGAAAACATTTTTTAAAAAGGGACATTAATTAATGGAACATAGAAAACTATAGATGTCTGTTTAAAAATTGGTTATAGATAGTACAAATTTCGAAACTTTTCAGTTTTTTTTCAGTCCGATATTTTTAATATATATTTTTTATATATTATATATTATAACAAAACATAAATATTTTATATAGCATGAAATAGAAACGATATAATACTTTTAAAATTTTAATTTAAATATATATTTTTTAATTAAAATAGGGAGCGCTAATATAGCATTGCTTTTTCAGATTCCGTATACTTCTGTCCCTTTATTTCTAACAGAGACGTTTATATGAATTGAAGAATATAAGAATAACCCATTCATTAGCATTTTTATATCAGTATTAATAAACAATGAGAGATGACATCTAATTCATCGGGCATTAAGCCTTCTGTACAATTACAGTAATCTGCTTTTCTAGTTTCTTTCTGAATCATCTTAAATTCGACTCCTACGCCATAATTTATATAACCCTTTCGCGTTCATTGGTTTTGCAGTGAAACCACACACTGAGCATTTTTTACTGTGCATGGGCGAAACGTACAGTGATTTTTCTTTCATAACTTAAGAGCTAGATATATAGGCCAACTTATATAAAAATTCCAGTATAATACCGTTAGTATTCACAAAGATATCGGCATTGCAAGAGCTAAATTGCTTTTTATCTCTAAGAGAAACAAAATGATGAGTGTTTTTGCACAAATTGATATTTTTAAAAATTGAATCTTCGAAACTAATATTGAATTGTATGAAGATTGAATATCCTGAATAATAACGTAAAGTTATAAATTAAATACATTATTTAAATTGCATTTCGTTGATACTTATTCGGAAAAAAATAGTCCGTTACCGTTCATTAGTTTCACTGTGAAACCACAAATTCTTGAAAATAAAAAATGCTAATTTTTTTCCCTTTACATATTTGTGATCAGCTACATGTCTAATACTCATTTTTGAAATAAATTTAGTAATTTGAAAAACTAAACATGTAGTGGACTTGAAAGAATTAATCAATGAAATTCTTAATATTATTTACTGGGTGTTCCTGAAATGCATGTTAAACACGTTAGTCGTTCACAGAGATAACAACAACCAAAAGTATACAAGAATCAGGTGAAAGTTTTTGCTGAAATAGATCTGAAACTTTTAACAATATTGCAGCAATAATTAATTGTATAACTTTCAAAACTAATGTCTAATACAGATTTATTCAAATTATAAATGAAGCGATATACTTATGCTTACGTTATCAGTCATATGTAATTGAACATTTTCATTTTATCCCATTCTAGATTATTCGTTCGGAAACAAGCTTGGATTGGTATTTATGAGAAATGAGATGTCAACTGCTAATGAACGCATTAAAATGTGTACCACATCAAAATAATATCAAGAAATTTAAACCTTAAGCCCAATTTTTTAAAGCTTGACTTAAAAATGTTTTTTGACTTTCATTTCTTGAATAAAATATGGGAAAAATACTTTTAAAAATCCTATGTTGTTTCAAGTATGGTTTATGGCTAAAAACCAGTGTGTTGCCGATTGGCAACACTGGGCTTTATTTCAGAAAAAAAATTCCTTGATAAAATTCTATGATATTAAGCAAAGACGAATTTTAATAACTAATAATATGGATAGGAAATTTCCTTCAAAATTGCTGAATAAAATATGGTACTCTTAAACATACAAACAGAGCTAAAAGAATTCAGCCTAAAGTGGAAAACATCAATTTATTTTTATTTTTATCAGTATTCAGACTTCCATCTACATGTTGTAAATGGATGCAATAAAATTTTCAATACTTATCCTATTGGCAACAACAGGCATTAGACAGGGGTGATTGTGTTCAGGCATTATACCGGAAATCTGGTATTTTCTTCATCCTTAATACCGGAATTCCGGTATTTTCTGATAAATCTATTTTTTAAAACTTAAGAGAGCCCAAGACTCAAACTACTATGGATTCTCCGTAGTTTCTACGCAATTTCGTCTTCTACTACAGATGACACAAATTATAATCCATACCAGGACTAAAAAATTTGGTTTAGTGGGAAATTTTTTTTCATATATTCTTGTTGTTTACTTTGGATTATGCTGAGTCAATCGAAATGAATACTTTAGAAAATGCCATACCATAACTAAGAATAACTACCTTACTTGAGAATGGTCCCATAAGAATTTATATATAGATATAATATAAATCCAAATATAACTAGTATATAATCATACAGAAATAAAGTAAACAAAACATATCAAGAATCAAATCTTATACTAAAAAGTCATTATTTGAACAATACATCAATTTTAAATAAAATCTAATAAATTGAAATTACTAAAGATGCCATAAACAAAAAATCAAGTTTAAGCATTATATGTCAGCAAGTGAAAGAACATCGTTGTTATTAAAAATAATGAAATATGCAATCCAAGTAAATGGAGTTTTGAACAATTAATATAGCAGCTTGGCTGTGGACAAGCTTTGTATATATATATTCATCAATGCTATTCATGCAAAATTTTATTATATTTTTAATATTGTCTTGTTATCAATTTTGATGGTTTCTTTTCAAGTCTGTTATAGAATGTTATTGAAAACTCATGAACTAAGACAAAATAAATTAAATCAATTTCTTATGCGAAAAAAGCATTTTAAAAATTGCATGCAAAAGTTAAATCTGCGCCGTAATGAATGAATACATATCCGTTCCCCACACATAATTTTCCTGCTAAAATTTCAGGTATTTTTTCATGAAGCCACAATCACCCCTGATTAGAGCTTCAGTCTTATTCTCAAGATTTTAAAAGACAAAACTGGATATGTTGATTAAAGGAAACACTGGGAGATTTCATTAATCCTTAGAGTTAATGAAATCTCTACCTCCGTTTAAGTTTCACTCTCTTGGATTGTTCTGCTAATACTGTAAAGGTTGTTTTGCAGCGGTGGTACTTAGTGTGAGGGATAAAAATATTTGCATTGTAAAACTTCAAGAAATATTCACATTACAAAAAAAAAACAATTCTCAGATTACTTATCTGTTTATTGACCTCTAATTTATGGATTCGCTCATTTCTTGAAACTAGATTTTGGCCCGGAAACCAATTCACTAAACTTAATGTGAATTTCCGTTCCTATTTTTGGGGTCATGTTGGTCTCTTTTTTTTTACATGTTGGTCTCGCTCCACATAATTCTTCCTGGCAATAAATATTATTTTTAATTTCAGAATATAGAATAATAAGGCGTAAAATAAAATTTATAAACTACGTCTACAAATAATTTTTTGGTGAATATTCACGTTATTATTGTCATTTGCGAACTTTTGATTTTAATGTCTTGTTTAATCGTCTACTATTTCTTAAATTTTGGTGACCTCTACAAGCACGTGAAGCTTATATAAAATCGAACATGATTCTTCAAGATTTCTGTTTTACTGATTTCAAAACAATCATTTTTGTAGTTTTTGATCCATAAAATACTTTCCAGCAACAAAAACGTTATTCCCATTCAATAAAGGAAATTTTTTAATAGATTACTTCTGTCATTATTCAAAAATTTAAATGACTTTCCAAATATTCAGTTTCACGAGGATATTTTTATCAAATGGATGTTTTCATCTACTTAGAATGCAGAAATTTATTATTTTGAATAAATTTAAGAAGTTTTTTTCATTATTAACGATACTTTAATAATAATATCATGAATAAGTAAATATTCTTCTTGATTTGACGATAAACCTAATGTAAATAATGGCATTTTTTGTTGAAAGAAAAGTTCGTGAAAATAACGTCATATAAATAAACATCTTATTTATTCCTTTGTTTGTCAGAAAATAATGGTAGGGGAAATTAGGGCAAAACCGGGTAGCTAAAACTCGAAGGATTATTGGAGTTAAACTTTTCGGCATACGGGTATTTTATTTAAAAACTAAATATTTCTGTTTCATTCTTTAGTAATCAATATTACTAGCAAGAAAAATATAAATTAAGAAATTGAAATAGTTCTCTCAATTAACGGTTTGTTAATTTTTTAATTAATTTGCTTGATCATTATTATTATGCAATGTTGATGATTTTTGTTGATAATTTCGGTCATAATTATACGATAAAAACGTTTTTTTCTCCAACTTAAAAATTCATAACTTTTCTTTTCAATGATAGCAATTCCATTAATGTGTGGTTTTCTTTTCTCTGCATTCCAAAATTTCAAAAACAAATATTAACTCGAAACACTATAACTTGCATATGAGTAAAGAAATTTAAAATATCAATTGAACAGAGTGGCAACGCGCGTCAAACAAAAGCAATGACTGAAGTTCTTTTAAGATTTTTCTTATATGTGAGTGTCAATGCCCAAGTAAATTAATCCAGTATGTAACACTGTAGGCGAAAGTGAGGTAAGACCGGTAGCTAAGACTTGAAGGCATGATGGAACTAACCTATTCGACACAGAGCTTGTCAAATTTTATTAAAGTATTCGTTGTTTAATGGAGTGCAACATATAATTCCTGAAAAGTCATAGTTTCGTTGCTTTTTTTATCAGTGATTTTTTTAGAAAAAAGTCAAACCGCCCCGTTTTACTCCAAGTGGGGTACAGCCGGATATACATCTTAACTTTATGAAAAATTTCGAAAACTAGATTTTCAGTGGAAAAGTAGCAGACATTTTTATTTTATATGACAATTTAAGAATATTTGTTATAAATTCGCGTGTAATACAGTTGCCTTCTTCCTCCGCGCCACTGAAGATTTCGTGGGCACAGATAAGGCAGTTTTTACATTGGAGTAACCCTTCTTCTTTATTTAACTTAGAAAATACATCATTAAGATGTAAACAATCAGCGTCTGATGTGTTTTATCGTCTTAATCGGAGGAATCATCAATGCTGAATGGCCCGGTCTTGCGGCACTTGGAGAACCCGATTTTACCCCGAGTGTAGAGGTCATAAAAACCGAAATAACACTATGCAATTATCGGCCTAAATCCTTATTGTTTGATGTGATATAAATCCTCAGTAAACATATAATAAGCTGGACTAAATACAGTTTTTATAACTGTAGTGATTATTAAGTAAGGATGGTTTAAAAACAATCAAATATTATAAAATTGACGCCTTAAAACAAATAAACCTTCTCAGACGCAATAAATTCAACAGCAACAACACGGCCACTATGACCATTCTTTCTTCTTGACTATTGGAGTTTAATTCAGAATCTGTCCACTAGAAAGGAGAACTACTAGCGCCAGAATCTAGGTACCCGGTTTTACCTCAGTCTCCCCTATATAAATATTTGAGAAGAAAGGCTTAATTTATTAATTTGCCTAATAATGATGGCTTATAAATAAACATTTCATTTAATCTTTCGATTTTTAAAATTAATCGGAAACTGTATGCAAAACCTCGCTTATTCTTAACTACTTTGAAATAGTAAATCATCTTGAACGAATGGTTGATCTATTAGAATCGTGTCCTTTTCGAAGTTTCATTAGGTAATTTTTGTGCTTTTAAGTAAGTATATCATCAGATCTTGTTTCAAAGTGCAGGAGATAAATTTGCTGTTTTCTTTTCAAATTTTTGACCTAAAATTATATAATTTAAAATTTAAAAAAATATTTTATAAAAAAATTTAATTTCTTTTTTTTTGTTACTCGGATTTCTTTTATCGTATACGTAGAAAAAGCAGTGAAATCGACGAAAAAATATCATCTTTGGATTTTGATGAAGCTTGGCGCATCAGACATACACAAGCACACGTGCACACATGTAAAAATAATGGAATTGTAAATCAGCGTATAGGTGCCATCATGATTCAAAAAGCTCCGAGTTACTTGGATTTAATATATCAAAGCATGCACAATCTTTACACCACAATCTAATTGTAAATCAGTGTGAAATTTTGAGGCAAAGCATTCAATAAAAAGATTATCTAATAGTGTATATGTGAACACAATTACTCTAAAACTCAACGCACTAGATGAATGAAATTCTGCAAGTTGTTTTAATATCAAAATGGATATGCAGATATGTATTAAATTATTGAAGAAGTCCTGCAACGGAAAAGTTTCTCTCTGCCTATCTAACTATTTTTGCATGTGAACATAAAAACTGAAAAACGCCTCTAGAGATGTTGACGAAATTTAGCATATACTTCGAACACCAAAACAGAAGATTTGCGCCAAATTCTGGATTAAATCTGTTTCCCCCCGACGGCATATTTTCAAAATGCATACACATTACACAAGAAGGCACCATTTACGATTTTTTTTTAACATGAATGTTGCGACTGTACATTTCTAGTTCAATCCTTAATTTAACTGCGAGTCACAACCAAAGTCCAAGGAAAATAGAACACATATTTTTAACTTTGGCGTTTGTTTTCTTGCACGTTTTAATTTTAAGATAACGCAAAAATTATTTTTTCTGAATAAGTCCTGTTAAGATAGCTTCGAATCCGAAGTAATCTTACGAGAATTTCAAAATTACGAAGTTTAAAAACTGCATCAGACACACTATCAGTAGAAAAGGATATTTCAAATATTTTAAAGTATTTTTTATAATGCCATTTCATTGCATGATATATAGGTATAATCATTTTTGATCTCACCTGATAAATGACTTGTCGAAGTATACCCGAAAGTAGAGAGGAGAACAATCTCGACTTTTTTAGCTACTGAATATAATGTATTAACCCCTTAACTTCTTTGTTTTCTCAACTATCTAATTAGATAACACCTTCTATTTTGGGAATGAGTTGTCATTTTAATTTTGTTAACAACCTAAAGGACAGTTGAAATGTGTATGGATTCCACGTAATTTTTGTATCGAATTACAACATCTGTGAATTACTTTGTTCTAGTTTTTAAGTTTAAAATTGCGATAATTCGACGCACGTACGGCGTACGGACAAACCAGTTAAGAGATTAATACCTTGCAATAACTGGAAAAAAATGCCCATGAATATGTCTTCAACTCCAAATATTTAAAAAGAAACAAGATTTTAATGAGCAATACGATAAGAAATAAAAATAATAACACTTAATTAGCGCCAAGAAGACATTTCGAAGAAAAATAATGGGACTTCCAAAGTAGTGGGTGGGGTGAGATTTTCTAGAGTGCCCAAAGGGGTGAAGGACCTAGACGAAGGATGCAGAGGTCATTGGCAAGTGGAAAGAAAAATCTTTCAGATTTCTTGAAAATCCCTTCCCTTGACGATCAATCAATAACACGCGACTTCAAGTCTTCCGCAAGCGACAACACCCTTCTTCCAAATTCTAAGTAATTCTCATTGGTGGAAAAGGGAAGAGTCAGGACGTTGATCTTCACCCACATCATAATGATGCCGTTTCTTTCTAATAATTTCGTGCGAGGCCGTCTATTTTGGGGCGCCGGTGAAACATTCTGCTGCTTAGGATTTGGCAGTTACTTCACCATTTAGTTTGACAGCATCTATCAGTTGATTAAGATTTCATCAAGCTTTGTCATCAAAGCTGTTATCATTTTTGGCATAAATCGTCACATGAAATAATGTAATGACATTTGGATTAAATATTGCTAGATTTAATTGCTAATCTTGAAATAAATGAATAGACATAATTAATGTAAATACGGAATATTTTAGGTCAATTGTTTATTATTCAAACTATATCAACCAAAAGATAAAATAGGGCATTAGATGTCCATATATTGGCTTACATATGACTTTACCTGACTCTAGGAACTTTTTTTTTCATTTTTCTAATCTAAAAAAATTCTAAAACTCGACTTTAGATAAAATATTGCGATTTCTTACAACACGACTGGTCAGAATATCATGAGTAACATTCTCTAAATTAACTTTTCTCGGGCTTTTACCAATTCTATTTTTATTGCAGTTTACCTGTCTCATAAAATTTATCTCTCGATAGATCTTGGGAAAGGATTTTTATTAATTTAAGCATAAAAGAAGAAAAATTTGATTTATTCAAGTATTTTTATAATAAAATCATTTCTCAGAATTCATGTATCTTGCCAAAACTGGTTTCTTATAACATGATTTTGAAAATCAATCGTAACCAAACAATACTGCTGAGCCGTAAGTCACTGTACTCAAATAGAGACAGTTTGTGCCAAGATTTCATTTAGTTAACTAGATGGGGAAAGGCAATTAATATTTTTTCCATACCTATAGTCACATTTTATGAATTTATTTTTTACTTTTCTTTGTATTCAGGCAAACTAAAATCATAAAAATATATGCCACATGATTGGATTGTTCCTCACTTCTTCCATATCACTTTGTTTCTAACTGTAATTTGGTAGTAAAAGCGAAATCCTATATTTATTTTTTCGTCTATATTACTCATTCATCATAGTATTTTCATCTGTCATCATGTTATTTTCATCCGTTGTCTCAATCACTGATGACAGGACGTGTGGTTTATGTTGCGTGGTTCATAGCTCTCTCTTTATTATAGAGGAAGTCCTGTCATTCAAGTTGAGACAACATATCGGCGGTCATCCCTTATGGCTATCAGCTATTTTTTCAATTTCATAAATCAGATAAATGAAATTCAGCACTGTAGATCAAGGATCATTGCTTTTTTAAAAAAGATATTTTTGTGAGTTTATTTCCCGTTAATCACTTTCTATAGTTTTGGGATTTCATGTCTAAATCAACTACTTTCGTTATATTGATTTTCCAAAGTAATTTTCTTCATGTTGAAGAAATGAATATTGAAATGAAATATTTTCTCCCTCATTAATCAGCTGTTTGTCCATACGCTGGTGAGTGTTAATAATGCTTTGTTTCACCCACTGTATTTTATTAACCACAGTTGAAGTGTAAATAATATTGGTATTCCTCATTGTTATTTAAAATTTATTCACTTCATAAACCTTAATTATAAAACCCTTGTGAGTAGAATTAACTTTTAAGAATATTTAACAAATAGTATGTTTTTTTAAGTATTCATCCAATAATAGGTATAATGATTCGTTTCATTGCAAACATGATAAACATTTCAATCACCAAAAAAATAAATCCTGATGCTTCACACAATTTTAAAAGGATATATTGGTTTTAAATGAATTCGCGTGACGTCACAAGAATTTAATCATGCTTGTTATCCATCTTAATGAATGTTATCCTATGGTATACTTGAAAGTCAAGTCCTTCTTCCTTCATGATTTGAAATGTATTCCAGAATTAAATTAACGTGGAAAACTTGCTGATTGTCTCATGAGCCTTAATTTACTCCGTTGGAAACATTGGCAAAAAGAATGACTGAATTTATCCTTCAATAACCTTTCGACTTTCAGTTTAGCAATAAGGACAGCGGGTCGAGCTTCCATTCAATTGCTTCAATTGACACCAAGAGCCCTATTGCTCAACAAACACAAGAAATCTTACTGAAATCTACAAACATTAAACTTGGATGGATTAGGGTTCACGTCGGATGCAGCGGTTATGAAGTGACGGACGTACTAGCCAAGAAGGCAACACAGGAGGGAATCACCACATACATCCCAGCGCCAAGAAACCATGTCAAGAGTCTGCTACGAAAAGAGTCCACCATCCGCTGGCAAAAAGAATGGGACAATGGAGAAACAGGCGGGAGTGTTTACAACTTTTTGCCTAAAGTCAAGACAACTCCTACTCCATGACAAAGGCCCGAAATAATGTTCGTCACGTGCCACAGCCCATTTCCGACATATCTTAAATGATTCATCATCAGAAACAGCGATTCATGTGGCTGCTGAAACTTGGATAACCCTTTACACTATGCTACAATCTGCTTGTTTACAACCTCATACCACCTAACAAAACCGTCAACTGACCTAGAACCACTTTGATGGAAAAGAGTTATGAACAGCAACAATTCTAGGGCGAAAATCAGAAAACTCATCCACTTCATCGCAGAAAACGAAACACTTTTTTTCCAAAACATGGAGACGACAACTAGCCACAGACTCAATTAACCGTAGGTACTCATCTTCTCTCTTCACCCAAACATAAGGCACCACCCTCTCAAATTCAACAACACAAAGACTTGGAGGAACTAACAGTTAAATTACTAAATATTATATTCTTTTGTTCTAAATGCCCTCTTTTTTGTATCCTTATATATAAAATGTATTTTGTTTTGCTCTTGCTTTTCAATAAAGTTTCACGCATTGCCAACCAACCGACAGGGAGCCGTCCTGGCTCCGAGTTCGGGCGTATTCTGTGGTGTTAAGATTAACAATAAGGGTAAAGGTTGCGATTTTTAAACCTTATTTTGTAACTTTTTAAAAAAGACATATTTCTTTTCTTCATATTTTATTTCGACCAGATTGTTTCAAATCAAGTCGTCAAGAGCCTCTAGTTTGTTAGAAGCCGCGTCTGTAAACTTCGTATAAACACACTGGGTTTTTTTGTAATCAATAAAGATTCTATTAAGCACAGCTATATAGACTGCAAACCGGAGATTTTTTTCTCTGGATTCAGGGCTGTGTCGTAGTGTAAAGTCAAGTTTAACAACAAGGAATGGTCACCAAAACGAAATACGATTAATTAACTCTCTCTGTAGCTCAGGAGGTGTCATCAGATGAGATAGTAAGTATGAGTCGTATTTGATCGCCGTGTGAATCGTATTTGATTCATATGGCAATCAATATGTTCAAAAATCAAATGAGATCAAATGAACAGCTGTTACAAAAGAGAGTTTCTGTGCTTTGTTTAGCATCGGGTACGTAGATATACTTGATTTCTTCAAATCTCATTAATTATGTCCAGCAGTTCAATGCAAAATGTACTGCAAGACATCTGTACTTCTTCTTTAATTTCTGAAATTATTTTCTAAAATTTGTCAATAAAATGCCCATATTTTGCATTCACTTCCCAAAAAAAGTAATTTCAGTTTTAAGTTCGGAATGCTTAATTATGTATTATGAAGTTTCAAGAATTGATTGGTAAAAAACTGGTTTTATTTTTTTCATTTCCTTAATTCATATCTGAATTACGTAGTTTGGTATTGTTATTTGCTGATTTTGCTTAAATGATCAATTTCGCGAGACCGAACGCTTGTTAAATTATAATTTTGATTTTCAGAAGTACTTTCATCTTTCAGATTTCCCCTAAATTTTTTTCGTGCAAGTGCAAAATCAAATAACGATATTTCTGCAATCAGCAGTCTCCGAATCTATTTTTGAATCAATGATATGCTGATGTTGCAGACAGAGAAGACATTCGCTTGCATATCTTTGAATTTCAACCTAGGTATTTCGCTGAGATATGAGAATGCTTTGTCAAAAGTGGCTGTATTCCTCAATTGAAATGCGAAAAGTTATTTGTTTTAGTTGAAACAGTCTTCTTGCAGGATCCAGATAATATTATTTGTTATTGAAAACAATATTATTGATTATTGATTATTATACAATTATAAACAATATTATTTATATTTATTATTCAATACTATTTATTATTGAACTCTTATTATTTATTATTGAAAATATGATGATTCTTTGAATCTTTCAAATCACTGATTCATTCTTAATTTTAAAAAGAAGTCAAGAAACCTTTTATTACTTAACACTCTAATCCACTATTCTCCTGAGGTCGATAGACAGCAAAGACAACCTTCAATAAATTTAACAAAAACGGATTTCAAAAATTATAGCTAACAGTATAGAGAAAAGCATAAATTTCTTGTATTTTAATTATTTTTAATTATTTTCTACTTTTTAAACTTGAATTTATAATTCATTGTCACAAATATCATGGAATCTTGAAACCATTTTTTTTTCACAAATTCACTACCAGCTTGCACCACTCGTAAGCAATCGAAATTTAATTAAATCAGTCGATTAAATCATAATTAGGTCCTGAAAATATTAAGATACTGTATTATTATACACAAAACATTTGAAAACTCTAGCACGCCAGGAAGTGAGTGTAAAATTGATTACAAAATTTCACCTTTAAGAAATGTATATATATATATATATATAGTTGAATATTTTACAAGCAATTCAAATTCAGATAACATTTTCAGTATATATACCTATTAAACTAATAATTAAAATTAAATATAAATATAATGTTACCTAATTAATCATCATACAATGAAATACATAAATAAATACATATTACTATGAAAAAGACAACCCAGAATTGGAATTCCAACAATCAAATGCCAATCGATCTTAGGAATCGATAATGTCACATTAAATTCAATTTTATAGGCGCCTAACCTTATGTGAAAGCCAATTGTTGGAAAAAAACAAAAGTATAGGAGTAAATCTCCAAAATATTTCAAGATGAGAGCAAGAAAATAACTAATTGCTTACCAATACAATGTCATAGCAATAAAGACAAGAGCTATATCCGAAATACAGTACCGCATTTATAGTGAAAATATTATAACTAAATTAGGTTATATATACTATACTAAATTATAATTAATAAATTAAACTTAATATTTAGTTTTTAATCTCATTTTAGTGTGTGTGTGTGTGTGTGTGTGTGTCTTCGATGTCATTCTTTTCACAATTTGTATAACTTTAGTGCAGTACAGTCTGAACTTCAAAATTTATTGTATTTTAAGATTATAAATTAAAACTTACAATCTATCGTGTTTTTTTGTTTCTTCTCCGTAGATGGCAGCTGAAACTAAGCTCTAATGTTGCTTATTTTTTAGTAGTTTTAGTTGAGTGATTCAGCCTTTCATCGTTTGTTTTCAAAGTGATTTACTGATGTACTTCAACTTTAAAATTAATATGGCGTTTGATTAAGTTCTTATCTTCACCAAAGATTCATTTTTGAAACTTTTGGAGATAATTTCATTTTCCAATGTACTGAAATACATACCATGAAGATTTAAAGTTCTTAAGTCCTCCGTTGGTTTTTTTTCCTTAAAATGCTCTGAAAAAGTCTATTTAATTCTAACAACTAGGTGCTTCAAATTTTTCTCAATGATATATCAATTTTAAAATTCGATAATACTTCATATATTATTAAAATAATTGCTGTTAGTATAATATTTAAAATAAGGTAAAAAAACTTCAAAGGTTTTATATTTTTACAATCATTTTCACTATTGTATTTTAAAATAGTTAATAGACTTGCGTGTTTCTTACTGGGCAATGTTTTTCTCACAGAACAACACCATTTCATTATTGACTATTATCGAGAATGATGAAAGAATTCTTAAATTTAAAGCACTTATATTTTAACTCTGATTATGCTAAAAATTAATCATAAATATAATGTCTTTGATTGGTTTCTTTACCGTTTAAAATTTTCTTTCTTGAATTTAAATAAACTCTCAGAATCTATGATAAAAAGAAATGTTAGTTTGCGTGTTGTTCACTGATACCGCTGAAAGGCAAAGGAATTTGCGTATTTCAATTTACCTGCACACCAGAGGAAAAAGTCCGTTTCAACCATTGTTTTCAGAATTATTGGTTTTTCTTAATGATGCTTTGTTTGGATCGATGAGACAAATGAGCGTTGCCATGACAACTTGTTTGAGAAAATAGCAAGCTATCATAAACAAATATAGCAAACGACACTTATTTTTCCAATAGAACACGTCACAAATACCCTCCAACTTCGATTGATCTGGTTAACGTAAACGGCAGTTGAAAATTGCTACCTAACTGAAATGATTCTAGTAATTTAATAATAGAAAAGGTATGACGTTGTTAAGGGCTAACCCTTCAATCTGGATTAGAAAGCTGACCTTTCTGGGAAAAACATTAGGGATCTTGTTTATGGCTTTAGTTTAAATGCAGTTTCTGCCAACGCTCTTAAAATAGATCATGTTTATCGACATGAAACCAGAATCGATGTTTGAGATATTTGAGTTTAGTTGAGTTTTAATAACGTCCCGTTTTGAAGCAACACGAGGGCTATTTTGGGATGGACCTCGTTATATAGAACCGAGATGACGAGGACGACACCTGAGCAAGACCTCCTTAAGTGGATACACTTTACAATATGTTTCAAAGTATGAATTAATGGCAAGATATTCACTAATATCAGTACATATACGTCAATATTTAATTCTTAATAACATTTAAAGAATCTATTTTTGTTTCCACTTTTAACTCCTTACATTCTTTTTTTGTGTTTTTGAAATTTTTCTAAAATAGTTTTACAAAATTTCGCAGTTTAACTTTTTTAACAGATATTTATAATGATTCTTTTCAACATATGACAAAGTAATTAATACAGAAGATAAAATTTTTAAATTGAATAAACTTGTCACTTTCGTGAAAGTCAACATTGTTATATTTTTAAGTAATATTTTAATTAAAAATATGCTTGTAACGTTGCAAGACGTTGTTAACTAGGAAATAAGTCAGAATCTCTTAAATATTTATAATTTTTAAATCCTACCAAAATATCTAATACTAATCAAAATGTTTAGATTCTTTCATGACAAAGCAATTTAAATTTTATATTTAAAACTGCTTCAGGTTACAGACTTTTAGTTTCTCGTATTCAAAATACAGAAAGAGTAAATAGTTTAATCATTCACCAAAAGTTTAACTTTGAAATTGTGATATATATTAACGTTTTTGGCTCCCTATATTTGAAAAAGGAACATTTTTGGAACTACGTCTGTGTGTCAGTCTTCCTGTTCGTGTGGAAGTGATTACGACAACTAAGCACACTACAAGCTAGATGAATTGAATTCGGCTTGTGATCCTTACATCAAATGTGTCTATCTGTATCAAGTTTTGGACGAAACATTTCAACTGGAATTTTGCATAAATGCATCCCGATGTTCTTCTGCTAATAAAATCTGTACAAAAGAGACAATATTTACAAAGATTTGAAACGATTATGAGCGTTCTCCTTCAAATTGAACGAAAATATTACATGCAGGTTTAGTTATTGCTTTTATTAGCTTGCAGTTTGTGCATAACTCTAAAAAAATAAGGATTACTTCAAAATGAATATGAAGAGATAAAAAAATAAGCAAGAACATATGGAAAGAAACCGACACTTCAAAGAAAATTGCTCGCTTATGCAAATGAGATGCAAACTCATCATCACGAGATGCAAACTCATCATCACGAGAT
>BGPR01025652.1:0-22171 GCA_013235015.1 Araneus ventricosus
AATTCCAAAATTGTGTTTTTCGGACTCAGGGAGGTCTAAAACGTAGAGATTCGTCAAAATCTCGAGTTCGAATTTTTACTTCCTCGTATACGAAGTATACAGAGAAAGTATTGAAATTGTCAAAAAATTCAAACTCGAGATTTTAACGAATCTCCACGTTTTAGACTTCCCTGAGTCCGAAAAACACAATTTTAGAATTTTGTCTGTCTGTGAACACGATAACTCGAAAACTATTTGGGCTACGGGGATGAAATTTGGTATGTGGTCTTTAAACATAATTTGTAGGTTTCTATCAAATTTTGGACAAAATCCGTCAACGGGAAGTCTGTCTGTATGTCCGCGATCATGTGAACACTCTAACTCAAAAACTTGAATAGCTAGATGGATAAAATTTGGTACACAGTTTTATCGTCATGAATGTAGGTCCGTATAAAATTTTTGGACCAAATCCGTCAAAGGGTTGACTGTTTAGCAAACCAAATGTAAAGGTTGCTACTTTGAATTGATGCGGTGGTCAATAAGCTAATATGGTTATCACTATGTCTATAGCACCAGGGCCAGAATTAACTTCAATTTACCGCGACAAAGAGTAGCTACTGTATCTATGTAGGCAAGGACATGGAAGGTACAAACCACCGTTTACAGGTATGCATGTATATACTGGCTCGTGCGGGTGTGAGGAAACATTACGCGACGCTGAAGAAGCTAACTCATAATAACAATTATAACTTTAATAAACTTAACAAGATAAAAGTAAAAGTAAGGTAAATGATAATTAAATTAACATGTCGACAACAGGAACATAAATCATAGCAAGTGCAAGAAGAGAGAAATGACGGATGATGCTTGAGCCTTTATAGTACTCAGCTCTCCACTATGCATGAGCAAGGTAGACAGCGCACGCAGGACGAAGCTGTTGCCTCAACTGTCTGTCGTTCTGTATAATCACATACTTGTAAAAATTATATCTCATAAGCCCTTTGGCTTAGATAAATAAAACTTGGTATCACGGATGCTAGCATTAATTAATCTGTGCCCAATTTTCATCTCAATCGGCTAAAAAACAGCAATTGAATATGCAATTTAAACAGATATGTTCAAATCGCATATTCAATTTTTTTAATACGATTCTCCATGCGCATGCGTACTGATAGCAATCTCTGTGCAAGCGGAAGAATTACGTCATTTTGTCCTTGAGCCGGCAAGATCGGAAAATCGGTACGCATCTCTTTGAATTTGATTCATTACCAAGATATTTTACAATCACTATAATCTACAATGGAAAACCTTCTGATAATCATTGGATTTTGGGTTACAGTAGGTTCGAATTTTTTCATCCACGCGGGGGGAGGGGAAACAGCATCTTTTTCGGGAAGTATACGAGATAGTTTAGGGAAGACCACTCCCGCTGGTTTCTTTCTCGTATACGAAGTATACAAAGAGAAAGTATTGAAATTGTCAAAAAATTCAAACTCGAGATTTTAACGAATCTCCACGTTTTAGACCTGCCTGAGACCGAAAAACACAATCTTGGTATTATGTCTGTCTGTGAACACGATAACTCAAGAACTATTAAAGATACTGGGAAGAAATTTGGTATGTGGTCTTCACACATGATTTGTAGATTTCTATCAAATTTTGGACAAAATCCGTCAACGGGAAGTCTGTCTGTCGGTCTGTCCGTGTTAATGTGAACGCGATAACTCACAAACTTAAATAGCTAGGTGAATTAAATTTGGTACACATTTTTATCATCAGGAATGTAGGTTTGTATCAAATTCTGTACCAAATCCGTCAAAGGGTTGACTGTCTCTCAGTCTGTATAATCGCATACTTTTGAACGCAACAACTTCTTTAAAAAACTACTTTGATAAATGAAATTTGGTATGTGGCCTTCTTACCTTAATGATAGATTTGTGTAATATTTTTTGTGTCAATAGGTTTAAAAAAGGCGTTCAAACTGAAAATTTCGTTTTCTTCATCGTACACCCAGCCCTATTGGTAATCACACCGGCTTCTAATTCTATTTCCGCGTTGGACGACCTTCGGGAATCGTGGTATGACGTTTCGCTTATTTTTTTTTCTCCACTGTGTTAGGGGTTCTTGTTCGTTTTGCTGCCTTTTAGCTTATTTTTCAAAAAGTCTTCCAAACGCCTAGGAGGTAATGCTGAAAGAATAGTTTTCCCTCAAATTTGTAATCTGAGTATGAACAACAGTGAATTTGGGTTCATGCAAGACAGTGCCCTCCGTTCATTGTTTTCGACACCCTTAACAGCGAGTTTGGAAAGCGAGATATAATTCGTCAGTACCCAAATCGTTATCCTAGTAGCCATCTTATTCACCAGACATTAATCCCAAGTGATTTCTATCTTTGGGGTCATATGCCAGATTTGGTTTACTAGAAGAAACCAAAAGATCCTGAAATATTTATAACTAACTCATTTTCAAGCATAAAAATAAGAAGCACTTGAATCTGTATGTGATAACTTTTTAAGTAGATTGGCGCTGTTGATTTAACTCGGAAGGTTTTCATCTTGAAAACATTATCCATTAAATTCTTTTTTCACATTTTTTCAATAAAAAAAATTTTTTAGTACTATTTGCAACAACTCAAAAGTTATTTCTATTCAAAGCTGAAGGTTAATTAAAACTCACACCATATAACTAACGCTAAAGGTAATTTGGCATTAGTTTCTTTAAATTCTATAAACGAATGCTCTCTAGAGTCCTAACTGTAGATCAAAATCTCACAAGACAGTGTTTTATATAAAACTCTGAAATTTCTTTCAATATTTATCTGTGACTCATATTATTTTGTTGTAAATGCAGCGACTGTAAAAATTTTCATGTTTGCTGATCGCAAAACTATCATTTTTTAAATGCAGGAAATTTGTCATTCCCAAAATTCAGTGTATGAACATTCTTTTGTTTTATTTGATCTATTCGTATCTAACAATCAAGCTTCTGTGTTCATAAATTGTTTTTTGTATATGTTACCGGCAATGTGTGAAATGCCGGCATTCTATAGAATGCCGGGTGTTTTTAGGCAAAGTATGAAATATGAGATTTATTATATACTTTTCCTAGGCATTGTATATAATACCTAGGCATTCTAAAGAATGACAAATGCTATTTAGGCAAAGTATGAAAAAATGTTCACAATAAGGCTATTATTTAAAAGGCGTGCATTCCTCAAAAATACAAATGTTATTTAGAAAAAATAATAAAAGAGTATCATTAAAAAATCTTTTATTCAAAATTCGTAAAGCAAAATGAAAGTTTTCATATCAAAGTTTATGCCTTTCTTATTAAAGAAAACAAAATAAATTGTGAATCTACTTATTACATCAAGGAAGCAAATAATTTAATTTTGAATTGTACTTAACTTTATTTCTTATATAATCAAATCGGCGATTTATTTCATACTTTGCCGGTTTGTCATTTGGCATTTTATAGAATGCCTAGGAAATGTTTGGAATATAAATCGTTTCATACACTGCCGGCTAGTTTTAGGCATTATATACAATGCCTAGGCATTCTATAGAATGCCGGATTTCAAACTTTGCCGGTAACATATATAAAAGAATAATGGAAAGAGGGGCGATTGAAATTGGCATACAAAGTTGATCCAAAATACTAAGTGGGTGAGAATCGCTGCCTTGCACAAATGAATGAAAAACGCGTGTTTTTCCTATAGAGATTATTTGCTAGCCCGTCATCATTAGCATTCCGTCAATAAATTTCAAATAATGATTCAAGCTGAATACTCATTTAATGAATATGTTACCGACGGCAACCTATAAAATTCAAGCTCTCTGTGGAATGCTTAACAAGGGATGAAATATCTGTTATGTTTTAATATTTCAGACATTATCTTTGGACGTTGATGAGGTTCGTGACGTGTATGTGTAAGACCAAATTTTTGAACAGACAAAGCATTTAAAGGTAAGTCAAAATGCCATTACAGTCCACGTTTTAGCAATAAATAGTTTAGAACCTGTCTTTTTTGTGCTCAAAAATCTTCTTCGGATTATTTTGTTTGCCCTACATACTGAAATGATTTTTTTTCAGTACATGCTTGTTTATTTAATTTTTTTCGCATATAGAAACGGTATAGACCATTTTTAAAACACCTGGGTATTCTATACATTCCTTTGGAAAGTATGCAAAATATTAAAATAAAATATATATATATATCACCTTTGCCTAGACAAACTACGGAACTTCTGAATTGCACAAACAAACAGAAGGCTGAGAAAAATATATTTTTGCTTGCAGACAAATAATTTCAAATCATTCTCTTAAAAACGATCTGAAATTATTTAATGAAACATTCAACAACTGACTTGGAAAAAAATATATGCGCAATTCCTTTTCAACTCGAAATACAACAACATTCGTTGGCTTGTTTTCGTTTATAACTTTCTCCTTATGTTTATAGCGGAATGTGTTGTACAACAATTATATGTTTAAAAGCAGTAGTTTTTGATCATTAAATGAAGTAATAAAACAATGTAAAGTCGGTATTTTAGTTATGTGTTTAGTTAGTAGTTGTTTGATGATTTAGTGAGTTTGTTTTCAGCTCTTTTGTGTAATGTTTTCAAGCTGTTTTCAACATTATCCGAGCTTGTTAGCTTATTATTATATGGATATATTATAATCATTTTTCTAAATAATTTATAAAAATCCGCGGTTCAATAAGCATATATTATATACAGTAATTTTTTTTGTATAATATGAGCAATAAATCAGTTTCATTTCAGTTACTATCAAAGTGTTTTTCGATACTTTGATACATTTCCCAAACCTTTGTTGAAACAGTTTAAAATTCTAAAAATATCTACCTTTTTGTACCTTAATAAATTAATAAGCAGTTTTGATATCGCTTTTTGTATTATCTAAGCAGGTCAAAATATTAAAAGGAGCTGTTATAACTAAACATACAGAAGAAAATCTTTTGGGAGCATAATAGTAAAATGAATAAATTCAAAAGTAAATAAGAATTGAAAACAATTTTGAAAATGGCAGGTTGAATTAAATTATTCAGTCTATTTTTCAACTAGATATGAAACTCTTTTTTAAACAAACAATTCGTTTTTTTTTTCTTTTCAAGAATAAAATATTACTATATATAGCACTGGTTTTAGGTTCTGAAAAAATATTATTTTAAAATAATATTTTTAAAAATATTATTTTAAAATAAATAATTAAAAGAATACCACCATAAAAGAATTTTTTAGATCTTTTGTTTCATGGATTTTTAAAAATTTCTTTTTTTCTATTAATATGATTAATATTTTTGTACCGAACTGCACTATGATGCATTTCAGATTAGTCTCGCCTATTTTAGGCGGAGACTCGACGACATCGAACGACTCCGAACAGCCAATGAAAATGAATAATGCCTTTCGACGGAAATGACGGGCGGCAACCCTGTTCCTCAGAATAAATCAACATTGCGTCTATTTACCTTTCTACAGCAGGGTTGCCATATTGGCCTTTTTAAGGTGAAATTTTGGAAATTTGGCCTTTTTTCCAAGCCCTTGGTCTTAGAATTTTCATTTGGCCTTAAATTCATTTTTGGCCTTCTCTTGGCTTTATTTTTGCTTATGACTTTTAGAACGATTCTTAATAAATAATTTTACTATTTCTTTAATAAACTTTTGATATGAAATTTTTCAAATTGACTACAGTAAGCTGTCAAATGGAGTAGCTCTAGAATAAGAAAGACTGTATTAGTCAAAATACCTCTAGTGCAAGCTATGTTTGTCTCTGCACAGGACTTCAGAGCCACTTTCTCTGTCTTTATTCGTTTCTTTTCATGGTCGAATTCTTCTACGAAAACTTCACATGAGAAGGTAAAATATTATTTTTATTTTATTTATTTTTTTTGAGAGAAAAAGGAATGGAAGTAGGACATCACATTATAGATTTTTTAAAAAAGAAGAAAAGGCATATATGTCTGTTATTTCGGTATTGTTTGAAATACCTATCTCCAGCAATTTAACAAAGGTTTTAAAGGTTTTTTTTTTCTATCTAAGAGATAGAAAAAAAAGCTTTCAAAAACAATATTTAGAATAATTAGCATATTGGATTTGGGTGTCAGCTATTTAAATAACATCGAAACTAAGAGCAGTGCATTTTTGCTATTTTTATCGCGTTTTGGAAACTCAGCATCTATTATGAGTCAGAAATAAGTTTTATTTATATTAATGGATTTTTTTATCGTTTGTCATTTACTATGAGTATAAAAGAACTTTTTATTTGTTATAATCACATTGAAAATTAATACAGAAGTTGATATATTTCGCTCGACAATTTCATCATACACCGGCAAAAACAGAATTTCTTTCATTCTTTTTTGTTGCGAAGTCGCGTATGTAGATGTTTAAAAAAATTTTCACTTAAATTTTAGTTTAATAAAAAAGTATTAAACATATGTTAATCTAGTGGGGTTCCTTCTCATGAAGAACAGCCATTTTCTTATTACAAACGAAGGAGAAATGAGTACCTCAGTCAAATTTTCGAATTTGGCCTTTTTTGGCCTTATTTCAAAGACGGTTTGGCCTTATTTTGCTATTTTGTTCTGGCAACCCTGTTTTACAGTTACAGTAATAACTGAATTTTTAAGAATCTTGGCCACATACATGTTGGCGCGGAAAAAGAACATTACAAAAGCAGTATAAAAATAAAAACTTCAAATAGTCCATGTAATTAAACTCCACACAAGAAAAATGTTGATGGAAATTATACACAGTTTTAGTGTTAGTTTTGTAGAGCTCTGGTTCATATTATTATCTTTTTTCCTGATAAAGTTATCAATATTCATTTCATCTTGAAATACATTTGGAATCTTCCTTAATTTTATCTTAAATTTTCCTAAGGGTGATAATATGTGAATATCTTATTTGTTATGAAACGTCTTTTTAATGTTTTAAATATTTTTATTGACAATGGATTGATGCAGAAGATTTTTTGAATTTAAAGGCATAGATTAGAGTTTGGGTTGGTTCAAATGATCACAGAATCAACTTAATTATATACCAATTTTGTATTATAAGTGAACTCTACTATAGCAAGGAGATAAATGAATGAACTGAATTCAAATTTTGTAAAATGTTTCTCAAATTAATCAATATAATACTGGTATCTAAATTACACGAAAAGAATGTCACAAAATATTAATCAAAAAAGCATACATTGTAATCATCTTTATAAAATAATAGCTGAGTCATCAAAAAAAGTACTTGAGGATCCAAATGAATTTAATGTCTGAAATTTGCTAATTGTTTTCTTTCAATTGTCCACATTTCTCAGTTAGACGACAGATTTTGAGGGGATTATTTTCTTCCTTTACTTTAAATCCGGAAATAATAATAATAAAAGAAATTGTTTCTCACGAAAAGCTTTTCATGCAATAACACCAATAAATTTTGCATATAACTGGAATTGCATCAAAAAATTTTGGATCAGTACAGTGCATATCACAAAATAGGTCAAAAATACATGCATAAAGAATAGCTTAATATTTTATATGCATGCTAGTCAGTTTTCCTATCTTAATGTTTAATTTTTTCTGCTTCAAGAAAAAAAAGAATGGCAATACTTTAAAATCATTCAAAAATTAGTTGATTTGTAGTATTAAACAAATATTCCTATTGATATTCTGTTAAATGTTTTGGTCCGGACTCAGTTTATAAAATGGATTTTAAATTTAGAAACTTAAAAATGTGAGTTATGTAATGAAGGGTAATTCATATTCTTTGATTTATCAAAAATAGAGAAAATAATGTCATTAAAAAGCAAATAAATAAATATTTAAAGCAATAAATAAATATTTAAAAGCTATTAAGTAGAAGTGAGGGAAAAAAAGAACTACACTGGCTGAATTTACATCTAACATCTTGGAAATGTAAATTCTGTAATAAATTCAAGTTTGCATTTCTAAAATCTTTGTTTTATTTTTAAAACTTAAATCCCTAAACACGAAGGAGGGTAGTAAAGTAGTTAATTAATGTTGTTTGCAGCACTAGATAAAAGCAAAAAGTATTTTATATATTTACTTATTAAAAAATTCCGGTTTTTTAGCAAAGAAAACAAAGTAGCATGAAACAGTATATGCAATTTCTATCCTCAAAATGTTACAGTTCCTTACATTTAACCAGATTTCTTTATTACTTTGAAATCAATATAAAAAATTTTGACGTCGTTCAATACTATGTTAATTTGACTTAAACATTTAAAAAACTGAATGAGAAAAGAAATTAAATATAATGTACCAACTTGAACATTTTTACCTTAGCTATTATAAAGTAAAAAAAAAATAATAATAATAGTTTGATACTTTAGAGAAAGGCCTCATGGACAAATTTTGCTGGGTATTTTTAACGAAATATATTTATTTTTTCTCCACTTGAATTTATATCTGGTAAGCTCTAATTTCGAAAAAAGGGGTGTTTTTTTCATTAATTTGCCAATCAAAACAATTTAGCAATCAACTTTTAACTTAAAGTATTCCAAATTATGAACAAATTTAAACCATTCTAATTATATAAAATGAGTAAAATGATATTTATCCGTTAGGTAATATGAGTCGCCCAGAAGCCAAAGCGGATAAGTCCATTTTTTGATGGCTTCTAATTTTTGTAAATTTTGATGGAATTAATAACATTATTTTTAAATCTTAAAATATTCACTCGTTACTTCGTTAGAAGACTTTATATACTTTCACTAATCAGATTAATAAACCAAAAATTTAAAAAATTATTGGATTAAAAAACATGGATTTTCTCAATTTTTTTTCTGGACTCTTTCCGCATTGGCTTCTGAACGACTCATATAGCAACGCATTGTGTAGTTGATTCGTTCCAGCGACAAAATTCAATATTTTACTCTAAAATAACTGTTCAAAAAATATTTCGAAAGAAAATCACATAGAGATAAAGCAAAAGTAAACAACGCTACTAATAATATTAACAATGGCTAATAATCGTAAAATTTTTGAAATTATAAGTGTCTCCTGTTTCCTGCAATACACCCTTGGGATACATTTTTTAATAGCACAAACTTACTATCACTCTTGCTTCATTGAAAGATTTTTTGAAATATTATACAATTTTTCCCTTTTGAATAGATTTCACATAACTTGATAAAAAGCGCTGCAACAAGTAATTAATATCACTACTATATCCGTCTAGTCATCAATAAATTTCTCAAGATACTTACGGTTTCAAATTTCACTACTTACAAGTGCTTTCTGATGAGTGAAATGAAGAGCACCCACTCAAAGGAACAGATTCCTACGTTTATTTCAGCTAATGAAAACGAGCGAGCAGTTGTGAATCAACAAATACACCAGGGAGAGCCATAAATCAGTGACGTAATTTCCCACCAACTGGTTATCCGAAGCCGCTTCAAATCATTGTTTATTACTCATGGTTATCATCGCAAGAGTTATGGAGATCGAGACTGAAATGAATTCATGGGCAAAGTAGTATCGATGATGAATTAAAGATTTCTAATCGTTAATCATCATATTACAAGAATTATGAAAAATGATGTCTAGTGGCGTCTAGAAAAAATGGCGAAAAATTATTTTTTAAAATAACTCCGTTTAACTTTTATCAAGCCAAAGTTTTTCATTCAAAGTAGGATGTTGAATTTCCTGTGCTTTTTTAACGGTATTAAATGAGCATAATTTAGTGTCTCCTGCGTATTTTAAGATAAGTTTATTTTCCTATTTGAAAAGCAATTATAGTTATCCGAATGACTGATTTAAAAAAATAAATATAATAAATTCATAGTAAATGGAAAGTATTTTCTTTGCTTAATTATTTAAACGACATGATTAAAAATGAAAGAAAGCAGTTGAGAAGAAGGTGAGTGGATGAGAAAGAAGATCAGAGTAATATGCGGAAAGAAAGCCAATATCTGAATTTCGCTATAGGAACAGAGATGGGCTGTTAATTTCTGCAATCCCATAGAGGCATCCTCTTTTTGAGCATCTTTTTGTCATGCGCGTTAAATGATTTTGAGTATCAATTCGAGGAGTATTCGAGATATTTTGAGTTGCAGGGAGAAATAGCTGTAAGCTCTCTTTCGACCGATATGAGACAATAATAGGTTTTTCACAAAAAATTGTGGTTATAGGATGTGATAACAAATAACTTCTTTATTAAAAAAATCTCTAAATGCATAATATCATTAAGTGAAGCTAGAAAAAGTGGGAAAAAATTAAATAGTTGCAGAGGGTGCGGTTACTCAAAAGCCCCAATGGACGCCACAGACGATGCTTCCTCTCCTTTGACATATAGGACAAGAATAAAGTAATGGAATTATTTTCTCGTACCATGCATAAAGGGACGATTTATTTTTATCCTCAAAACGGGACACCTACTAATTTTTAAAGTAATAGTATGTGTATTCAAGAAACATATATTTCTTAAATGTTTATTTATTAATGAAAAAAGCATGTGAAATTAATAAATTTATTTTTCTGAAGACCAAATTTGTTTATTTTGTGTTGATTTCAAATAAGATTGAAATTCTTAACAGAAATATTTAAAATTTACTTTGATAATTAACATTACTTTTAAGAACTGCAAACTATGATTTTTTTTTCATCCTCAGTAATTCGTAAGAGAAAAAACCCTTTCTATGGGTGCATTAGAGCCGGGCAGACGTAAAATGAATTCGATAAGTATACGAAAGTATGATTCAAATTATTTTTCTGAAAGTCTTTGAACAATTTCACAGAAGACTTTCGGATCAAACATACTCAGTGTTCCATTCTGTCACTTTTTGCTGTGTAATGTAGTTGGTTATAAAGGCTAGTAGGCTTCTGACCAGGGGTGGCGCCAGAAGGGTGACCGGGGGGTCAGGGCTCCCCCGTCGGGGAAAAATTTTGTATTCCATCGGGGAAAATTTTTTTACTGGGTATTCAACTGTAGTTGATAAATAATAATCTGGCAAAAATTGGAGACCAATTTCATTACACTTGTGGGGCCCCCGGCGGGCAAATCTCCCCCCCCCCCGTCGGGCAAAATCTAGCGCCATTCCTGCTTCTGACTGACTTGCATATTTTTTGAGACGATTTTTTTATTCCGACTACCGTCTTATTTTTTTATTTTTTATTTTTAGAATTTTTCGCTCCCTTTATTGAGCTTGTTAACCGTTGGTTGCTCTCCTTCTAAAAACGGAACCTTTCGGCATCCCGAGGCTATGTTTGGGAACAATGGGACAGGCTACCTAAAAACGGGACGGTCCCGTTCAAAACGGTACATATGGTCACATTAACCATTCATCATACAGTTGTTCCTCAAAAGGCTGTAAAAATACATAGAGCGGCATTCGCACACTCTCAGTAGCGAATCCAGGATTTGGGTAGGGAGAGGGGCTGGGGTCATAAAAATTTTGTATCGTCGTGACAAATGTCAAACCTCATGGCTTATGTAAACCAAAAAACTTCAACTTTACAGACTTTTCTCACCTGACAATAAGAATCATAAAGAACACTACATTACTTTCGATAATTTAATAAAAAAGTACAATGAAATAACTAGCCAAAAAATGTTTTCGACCGCGTCAATGCTACAAGTACAAATGGAATGACTAGAAAAGTAGAAAACTTTTCTAGCCTGTCAAGCCAGAAAGCAATGTTATCACGTTTTTATTATTTTTTTTAAAAAGGAAATTAAGAACAAACAGTTGCAGCCTGGATTCGCCACTGCACATTCTCATTATCTTGACTTGCTTCGTGTTTGAAAAGATGGAATTCTCGAATCGATTTTTCATTCACTTCCTCATGGAAAAGGGTTTTGAAATTTTGTATAGGAGAGTGTTCTCGATGACGATACACTATTTTAACATTTTCAGAACTTAATTATCAGTTAATCGATTCATTTCATTAAATTTTTTTCCATATGAGCAGTGACACCAGGTAGAAAATGTGGGACAAAATTGTTTCCAAGATTCCAAGATATTTATATTAATGAATTCTAAATTAATGACTAGACAGCAGAAAATAATTAAAATTAAAAAATTCCTTTTAGTCTCAATAAAAAGGTGTTTTCAAAAACTGTTGTTATGAAGTTTGTTTAAAGTTTCACTTAACAATTTTTGGTATTTTTGTAAGTCAAAAGCTTTCTTTTCAAATTCTGCAATATTAATAAATAAAAAAACAGCTTACCCTATTGCTTTTAGCCAGTTCAATTTACCTTTGAGATGATGATTAGAATTTCAGCCAGATGTTTTGCTACATATGTAGCTTTTCTGAAGTGTTTTGGCATCATTCCATGGCACTCCCCGTATTTGTGGAGAAATTTTCCTCATCTTCTCTCTATATCACAGTTTAACTATTCTATGAGAAGGAAAAACTTAATGAGTTGCAAAATCAATATTTATGTCTAAAAATAACGCGAATAATTCAATTACATCAATTTTTTATTATATGGAATTTATGAGCTCTTACCCATTCTGCAATACTATAACATGAGAAAGTAAAAATTTCTCTCAACAAGCTGGATGTCGATTCCTTTTTGTCCAGGTTAAGGTTAGTAACATGCACTTGTAATCCAGGTTAAGGTTAGTAACATGCACTTGTAGTATCTTGGAAGAGTAAAATTTCTATGGGAAAAACTTTGAAGTTGTTCATTATTATGAGCCTCGTTTGAGTCATCGTTTTGTCTTTAACCGAGTAAAGAAACTCGCTACCGCCAACGACTTTATAAAGGTCGAGGGTGAGAAAAGTATAATAATTAAATAATCAATCATTTTGTGTCTAATAGAGTTTAAAAATATGAATATTAGCAAACTTCAGCAATCAATTCTATTCATTGCGCATTGATCTCGCATATTATGACGATATGATCACTGATTGTAAATAGGAAAGAAGCTTCCAATTAACAGAGATAGGCAGCTTTTTTCAAATTTTAAAATACTGTATTGAATATGAGACATCGAGTGTCTTAAACGGGATATACAGCCGAGAGTGGTCCAATAATCCTGATCCCTTATTTTTCACGGTTGTGCAATCCGTTTTCGCTTTTACCTCACCGAATTATTTTGTCCTTTTTTTCACAGCCACAACAAGCTATCGAATATTAAACACCAACAATAAATCATAGAATCATTTTGAAACGCACGTCGGCTGAATTACCCAAAGGGATTGTTTCAAAGGTCGACGATTAGAATCATTTTTTTTTCAGAAATTTCCTAATCCCTCAACGGTAAATTACCAGACCACGGTGCGCGCGCCTCTTTATGCACAGACAGAAGGAACTCGCCAATGAGAGCGGTTGGCGAGCGAAACTATTTTCCACGGATGAAGCAACTGTGTGTCCGATTTGGCGTGCAATCGCCACTATGATTATTTTTCCTTAAAAAGGAATCATATTTGTTCTCAGCGAAAATTTTATGCCGTTTTAAGGATAGCAATTCTTCTGAGGTGGGTAAAAAAATTAAATCGAAGGCCTAGCACTTCTTATTTTGCTTATTCTTTTTACCTTTCAAAAATGCGAAAATCAGTTATAGGTTGTTCTAAGACGGGGTCGCATACATGAATTATGGGGTTGCAAAAACCTTGGAATCTGTCAGGAATCTTTAATGTAATCAAGCAAAAATAATTTATAAACTCATGTATATTTGAATCACTTTTCTGACATTTTACTAAATTTCTGTATGTCTATCATTAGTTAATGGCTCATTTACAGGCTTTCCAAGGAAAAATTTTAAATCTGCTAGGTACGTACTATTATATTTTTACCATAACGTGAAGTACAGCAAAAGTGAACTCGTCAGTATATCATAAACCCCTCCAATGCCAATAATATTATCGAAGTCAAGTGGTTAAATTTAACTCGTGGTATAGTTCTCAGTTGAAGTTGCCATTTTTCCATGACATCTTTTATTAATAAACAAAGTGAATTATTAAAGTGACGAATCCGGGATTTGGGTTGAGGGGAAGGAGGCTGAGGTCATAAAAATTTTGTATCGTCGTGACGAATGTCAAACCTCATGGCTTATGTAAACCAAAACACTTTAACTTAACAGACAATATTCACCTGACAGTAAGAATCATAAAGAACAATACAATACTTTCGATAATTTAATAAAAAATACAATGAAATAACTAGCCAAAAAATGTCTTCGACCGCGTCAACGTTACAAGTACAAGTGGAATGACTAGAAAAGTAGGAAAATTTTCTAGCCTTTCAAGCCAGAAAGCAATGTTGTCACGTTATTATTATTATTATTATTTTAAAAGGGAAACAAGAACAAACAAGTTGTATTGATTTTAAATAAAATCAAGAATTCTGACTTAGCTCGGGGGGGGGGGGGCGGCAGCCCCATAGCCCCTCCGGATTAGCCACTGATGGCGACTGTAATGCACACCTTTAGGCGCAGAAAAATGTTGCGTGTGTCGATGGGGTTGCAAGATAGGTTTTGTAGTCGAAAAGTTCTTCTTCTAAAATAAATAAGTACAATAATATTGTTTAGCAACGGATTCGGAAACCCTATGCGCATTTTCATAATAGTAAGACATTTTCTTATTAAAATTTGATTTACAGCTCCACCCCTTAGATATGTAGATTTCAATTTCTGAAAAAATCATGGTGCAAGTATTTTCATCTGATAGCGACACAAAAACTTAGTCGATAAGAAACGATAACATCAAGGCATAAGACTTCTTATTGTTTAGCAACGGATTCGGAAACCCTCCGCGCTTTTGCACATGCGCCAGCGGGAGTTATTTTCATCAAAATAGGGGGAAAGTGAAAAATGGAAGGGTGATGTTAGCATTTTACTAAGCGTGATCTAACAAAGAACTCCGGAAATGCGCTCATATGACTCATTGCCCGACACCCCTTTCCGGTGTAAAATCGTCCAAAAGTGGTAGTCTCGGAATCCGTTGCTGCATAGTACTTCTTCATACGATGAAAATCTTTCTCCTTCTAATGCGTCTTTGATGCGGAAGTCGGGGTTCATGGTAAAATAATTCAAACTCGTCTGAATCGCGACAAATTTCTTCACAGCAAGTTAACAATTTTTCGTTCCTTGCCTTGTAGCTCGAATACATTCCTCACCAGTCTATTTTCTCCAAAATTTTAATACGAGTCGATGTGGGACCATCTGTCAAGTTTAGTGTCGGTTTCTCACGCATCTCTACGCTCATCGGCTGTCAGCTCTTTCCTATGCTAAAATCCAACATAAAATTGATACATTGTTATCAACTTCTAAACATTATTGTCAGGTAAGTTTGACGACTTCTTCTAGCTTATGAGCGACTTGATCCTTTTCCGACGTTATTTCCGGTTCATTTTTGAAATAGAATGGACAAGTTTTCTTTTTGTTATCTGTTTTAATTTCTGAATTTTTCATTTATTATATTATACTCTAAGATGGGAAATACTCAAACCAAATGGCGTCAACAGTAGCCAATGTGGTCACAGCCCTGTTTTACAGTTATTAAAAATACAAAAAATGCAATCCTTGATAAAAGTTTTTAATAATTTCCTTCATTTACTTTTTATTAAATAAATTTTCATACATGTTCAAAAAAGACAATATGGCATTCAGACACATTTTTTATTAATTTTTAAATGCTAAATATAGAGTAAGGTTCCTTAAATCTCATTTATAATTATATTAGCCTGTTTTTCCAAGGCCTAGCACACGGCAAAATTAATTTCCGAAAGCATGGCTTGCGAAATGTAGTTATAATAATTTAATATGAAACAAAAAACAGGTCGTACCATTGCCTAAGTCGTACCTATTCCGTTCTAAAATTGTTTTCATGGAATCAGCACCTCTAACAACAAAGCGATGACTACTGTCTTACCGCCACGAGAAAAACCCTAGACACTTAGACATCCCGGTGGCAGTCGTTATGGAAACAGGATATTCCACTACATTTTGGGGGTGAAGAAAAAGGCTTCATTTCGTTTGGCGCAGATAGAACCGGCGGAAGTCTTATTTCGCTTTGTACTTCGGTAAAAAACGAATTTTCGTCTAACGAAGAGCGCTTAGTTTGCCAAATGTTGCGGGTTGATTTTATATGCGTTTTCTCCTGGCGGTAGGACAGTACTAGCATCGACGATGTAGATTCCTCCATTCAGAGCGAAGTTCCGATGAGTTATAATCTAACCTCGAAAAAAATAAGTTTGCGTTTGTTTTCTTATAATTTTTGTGCATATTTAGTAAGACGTAAGACAATAATATTATTAATAAATTGCTGTTATTGCTTAGATTATCATTCTGTGGTATTTGAACAATTGCTTTTATGTAACGATGACACTCTGGCTCAATTCATTCTTTTATGATGCTTATTTAAAATATTACACGTGTCATTCGTACCACAAACGATGCTTAAGCCGTACAAGAAATCCTTAAGCCTTTAAGGATTTCTTGCACATCTAAAAATAATATTATTTATAGAAAGAGACTATTGCTCTTCTTGATTATCATGTGAAATGTGCTTTTTCCTAATTTTTACGCAGGGCAAAACGTTCCTATAACACTTGGAAACAAAGGACAATGGACAAGATGTTAGGAAAATTATGCAGTGGTGATAAGGGCTACAACGAAGTACACCGAAACTATACCGTTCCTAAACCAACAACGCGAAGTCATCTTCTCGAATTAAATAAACATAATAAACTTTGAAGACTAAAAGAATTAACAAAAGCAATGGAGAAGGAGATGGTAGAGACTTTATGACTGGGGTTAACAAGCAAATCAAAAGATATTCTTGTGATCCTTGCAAATGTTGAATATTATTGTCGATAGGGTCGTTTACTCAAAGATTATTAATTTGAAATGTTTATATTTCATTTGCTTCATAGGTATGAATGAATTTGGACAGATGCGACTTAATACACCGGTTGTTGAAAAGCGTGATATAGAGGGCGCTGCTAAGCAGCCCAAGAAAGTAAAAGGGAGTTTGTTTACCGGTAAGACAGGAAAAAATGTCCCTGGTAATAAAAACCAGATGGCCTCTGAAACCCCACTTGTGAACTCGGGGGTGTTAATGAAATTGTGGCAGACTACGTTCTGGAATGAAGGGAGTCGCCAGCCCTAATAATACTGGCAAGAACTGAGATTCAATCTCGGTTGGAAATTAAGCTGTTGTTACTTGTTGTTTATTAAAGTTGTTATTGTTACAAAAAGTTGCGTAATAATTGAAGCACACCACTGAACCACCATTGAACATGCGCAACATGGTGCATATTGCCGGCAAACTGATTCCAATGAGTAATTGAGTGTACAGGCCATGCCCGAACTTTAAAAGACAAAAGGTAAGAAATTCGAAATAACTTCGATTTTTTAAAGTATTTGATTTAATAAAGAACAGTCTTGGGTACATTTATGTAAAGAATGGAAGATGATTTGGAAAAATTAAAAAAGAAGCGAACTACTTTAAGAACTTTAATCTCTAAATTATTAAATAAAATAGATGATAGTTTAAAATTGGAAGATAGTGATGATTTAGAGGTATCATGTGAAATATTAGTAGAAAAGAAAACAGATCTAAAAAAATTAGACGAGGGTATTCACAAATTAATTGATACAGAGTCTGTGGAAGCGGATGTTGTTACGTGCGAGGAATACCAAGAAAACTGCTCCCGCTTCATAAAAAGAATTAATCGAGTGTTAAGAAAAGAGAAAACTAGTAATAAAAAATTTGATGAAAGCAGGGTGAAACCTCAAAATTCAGTAAAACTGCCAAAACTACTGTTGGAAAAATATTCAGGCGACTCTAAAAAATTCACGGAGTTTTGGAACAGTTATGAATGTACTATAGATAAAAAATTAAAGTCTTAATAAGGTAGAAAAATTTGCGTATCTGAAAACATTACTCATAGGTGCAGCAAGCAATGTAGTAGCTTCATTAGAATTAAATGAAAAAAACTATGATGAGTGTATAAAAACTTTAAAAGAGAGATTTGGTAAAAAAAAGAGAGATTTGATAAAAGAGAGAATTGTGAGTCAATTTATGAATAAATTGTTGAATTTAGAATCGGTAAAGAGTGCAAGCAATGTTAAAGCATTGCGAAGATTATATGATGAAATCGAAATTGCTGTTCAGAATTTGGAGGCACAAGGTGTAACAAAAGGTTCATTTGGTCAGTTATTAATACCTGTGTTGTTAAAATCCATTCCGGAAGAATTTGTTCTGGAATTTAATCGGAAGAAAAAATCAAAAGATGAAATATGTGTATCCGATTTATTAGATTTTCTAAAAAAGGAAATTGAATGTCGCGAATCGACCTATTTACTGTGTCAAGAGGAAAAGGTCACCTTACCTCCACGCTTTGAACATGTAAAATTTGATAATAAGAAATTTTCTAGAAATGTACCCACGGCTGGTAGTTTTAATGCTGTTGATAATCGTACATGCATCTTTTGCGATAAATATCATAATTCAGTTTCTTGTGATGAAAGTGTTAGCGAAAAATTGTATAAATTGAGTAATGACAACCGCTGCTATGTGTGTTTCCGGAAATTTCATGTTGGTAGAAATTGCAGGTATAAAAGTAATTGTCCGAAATGCGGTCTGAAATCGCATCATGAGTCAATATGTACAAACAACTATAACCGAAACAAAACGCGAGCGGTTTCAAGTCTAGATAAAAATGAGACATCTGAAAACGCGCAAGAAACTTTAGAAGATGAGAAACAAAACTCTCCTAACGAAAAAACGATTTCTGTTACTCCATGTAACTACATTTCTTGTAAGAAAAATACTTTATTGCAAACATGCTCAGTATTAACTTATTGTAATGATAAAGCGGAGGTAACTAATTTAATTCTTGACTGTGGCGCCACGCGGAGCTTTATTCATGTTAGTTTGGCGAAAAAACTGAACTTAAAAATTGTCCGAGAAGAGACTTTCTGTTTTTATTTTCTCGTATACGAAGTATACAAAGAGAAAGTATTGTAATCGTCAAAAAATTCGAACTCGAGATTTTGACGAATCTCCACGTTTTAGACCTCCCTGAGTCCGAAAAACACAATTTTGGAATTATGTCTGTCTGTCTGTGAACACGATAACTCGAAAACTATTAGAGCTACGGGGCTGAAATTTGGTATATGATCTTTACACACGATTTGCAGGTTTCTATCAAATTTTGGACAAAATCCGTCTACGGGAAGTCCGTCTGTCTGTATGTCCGAAGTCATGCGAACACTATAACTCAAAAACTTGAATAGCTAGATGGATAAAATTTGGTACACTGTTTTATCGTCATGAATGTAGGTCGGTATAAAATTTTGGGCCAAATCCGTCAACGGGCTGACTGTCTGTCTGTCGGTCTGTATAATCGCATACTTGTTTAACTCCATGCGCATGCGTAGTGGTAGAAATGCCTGTGCAAAGAAGGGATACTCCGAAAACTTGGCAGTTTGCCAAAAACCAATTTTGGCGGCGAGTTTTTGTAAGGAAGCAAACATTTAGGGCGTCTCGTTTTACTTGCGTATTGGAAGCAATCTCTGCGCATGCGCAAGCTATTCTCCTGTTTTCTTCTCTGCACGCGGAACTTGCATCGCTAGAGTTTGATAAAAAAAAATAAATATTGCGAAGTTTTAATACATACGTATCTTTTTGAATATGATTCTTCACCTCAATATTTTACTATCACTATAATCAACAATGAAAAACCCTCTGATAGTCATTGCATTCTGGGTTACAGTTGGTTCGAACTTTTTATCAACGCAGGGGGAAGGGAAATGACAAATGTTTGAAAAGTATACGAGAAAGTTTAGGGGAGGCCACTCTCGCTGGTTTCGTTCGGAATGAACGAAGCATCTCCCCACTCGTATTCTGTAGTCGAATTCTTCATTTCGGATAAAAAAACAAGAAAACAAAATAAAGGTCTGCTGCCTTGTAACGGACGTTATAACAGCAACTCCCCTTACGACCCCTTCCAGTTCTACAAATAAACAAATGAAAAAGCTAGGGTTACTGGCCGCTGAAAGTTGCAGTGGTCTAACTGAAGTAGGAATTCTAATAGGCGTTGATTACTTTTGGCAGATTGTAAAAGGGATGAACGTGCAGCTGGGGAGGGAACTATATGCAGTGTCAACTATCTTCGGATGGATGCCTGTAGGTCTTCAGTATGGGGAGGGAGAATTTGTTTACGAGAAAAGAGAGCGCAATAGTAAACTTCTCTTCTTGTGTACAGGATTCACTGAGGTCGTTGTGGGATCTAGATTTTATGTGCCTGTCTGAGAACTCGGCTATATCTAATGAGGAAAAGGAAATGATTGAGTGTTTTGAAAGGGGAATACGTTTAGAGGGCGATAGAAACTCTGTAGGTTTACTATGGAAATCTGAAATGGGACAATTAGAAAATAATTTCGAGATAGCATTGAGACGATTTAAAAATCTCAGAAATAGACTCAACAGAAATCCGGAGATTTTTCAGCATTATAAAAACGTAATCGAAGAACAAATTAAAGAGGGTATGGTTGAGGAATGTTCACAGGAAATAACGGAATAGTCATATTTCATGCCCCATAGGAAAATAATTAAACCCAATGAAACTACCAGTTGTAGGATTGTTTATGACGCGAGCTCGTCTAGATCTAAGGGTGTAAATTCCTTAAACGATATACTTGACGTTGGACCTAATTTATCTCCACTTGTTTTAGATATGATTTTGAAATTTCGTAAGTTTGAAATTGCTTTTAGCGGAGATATAACCAAGGCATTTTTAATGATAGGGATTTCAGAAAAGGGTCGGGATTATTTGAAATTTCTTTGGTTCGGAGACAATGAACAAGGATATAAAACATTGCGGTTTAAACGTCTTCCATTCGGACTTTGTTGCAGTTCTGCGATTTTGGCTATGACAATAAAATACCACATTAAAAAGTATAAGAGTGGAAACCCGGAATGTTTTGAAATGCTAAATTCCTCGCTGTATGTAGATGACTTGTATTACGGTTCTGATACAATCGAGGATGCATGCCGATTATCTACAGACGCGGTTAACATCTTTAAAGACGCGGGGATGGATTTAAGAAAATTAAGGTCTAATTCCGAGGAACTTAATTCCTTATGGATTGAGAAAGGCCATAAAGTGGGACTGACAAGGGAATCAAAATTTTTGGGCATGATTTGGATTTCTGAAACAGATGTAATTAAATTAAACTGTGCATTTTTAAATAAAAATTTAGACACCATTTCTGAAGCCACAAAAAGAATACTCCTACAAACTGTGGCAAGTGTTTACGACCCAATAGGAGTATCGCAACCCTTTATAATGAAAATGAAGATCTTGCTGCAAAAAATTTAGACTTTGGGACTGGATTGGGACGAAGCCCTTCCTCCAGAAATTAAAAATGAATGGATGCTTTGGCGATCCGAATTGAATGAACTTGAACGAATGTCACTACCCAGGAAATACTTTAAAGGTTGCGAGAAATCTGAAGTCAGCCTTCACGTGTTTGCAGATGCCAGTCCTAAAGCCTATGGCGCTGTAGCATATTTTAGATATTTACATGACAAAAAAGATAATTGTACCAGTTTCATTGCTGCTAAAGGTCGAGTGGCTCCGCTTAAACCGCTGACTCTTCCTCGTTTAGAACTGATAGCGGCTTTAGTAGCTACCAAATTGGCAAAATTTTGTTTTCATGGCATGTTTTCTGAACTGTGCAAAAAAACATTCCTTTGGAGTGACAGTCAAATAACTCTCCATTGGATTAAGGGAAACAATAAAAATTGGAAGCCCTTCGCGGCAAATAGAGTTTCTGAAATTCGGACTCTTACTGATCCCGGGCAATGGTTTCATTGTAGTGGCAAAGAAAATCCCGCTGATCTGTTGTCTCGGGGTGAAAGCACAGTTAATCTTGTGAAAAGTTCCCTTTGGTCACATGGACCTAGTTGGCTTTCTCTGTCTGAATGTGATTGGCCGATGAAACAGCAGAGAGAAATTGATGAAGAGAGCATTTTGAACGAGAAAAGATCACAGTCAGTCAACGCTCTTCAAGTTTCGGATAAAAAAGCAGAAATTCCTACCCTGCTAGATTTATCCCGTTTCAGTAGGCTCCTGAAAGTTTATCGCATCACTGCCTATGTCATGCGATTTATCAATAACATCAAACGGAACTCGATAAAATTAAAAGGACAGTTAAGTTCTGATGAGATATTGAATGCAGAACTCCACTGGGT
>BGPR01025654.1:0-22169 GCA_013235015.1 Araneus ventricosus
TTTTAAGATAAAATGATTTGTGATGAATCAATGAATTTGTGACGTTTAATGTAGACTTTTTAGCGTCATTCGAAGTAAATTGCAATGTCTTTATAGATAAGTTATATGTTCAACTGAATAAAATGTGATCGTTAATGGTTAATATTAATGAAGCTATTTCGTCGATGTTGAAGTGAATTCGGAAAGAAAAAAAATGATGCCAACACTTTCTCGTTCAAGATTCAAATTTTCCATTTAACTTTAAGAGAGTTTAACGTTTTGATATTCCTGAAACAGTTGAAAACGGAATTTTAAGTTAACTTATTCAAACTAAGTGATTTTTAGTGCTCTTGTATGCTATTGTTAGAATATTCTAAAATTGTGTTTGTTAGTGGGAAAATAAGCTCGAAGCAAACAGGAAAGTTGAATGATGAAAGAAAAATAAATCCAAGTTGGATCATTCGAAGAATTATTCTTATAAAACTGATTTAATTAAGAAACAGATTTTGTGAGAATTAGCGACTAAGTAAACTTTTTGTTATTTAAGAACAGAAAACAAACGAAAAACGTTATTTGATAGCGAAAAAAGAAAAATGAGCATGTCGAAAACTAGAATAAGATTGAAAGTTTAACTCTAATTGATGAAATTCTGTTCAAAAGCTGAGAAAATTCAAAGTTTCTAAAAACAGAAAAAAATGAAATTAAGATTGTAAGTATGAAATTATTATGTTTATTTTATATTTAAATATTTTATTTTAATGCACGCATGATAAGTTATGATTGAATTGATGCAAATCTGTGACAGGACGTTGTAAAAAAAAATCCAAGTCACTAAAATCAAACTTTTGCAAAAGAAATATTTATGCTAAGAAAATGAAAGTTGAAATGTTGAAAGTATGAAAGTTGGCTGGTAGACGGGTGGGGTGGGGGCCGGGAGGGGGGGAAGGGAGTTGCTGATCCCTGATCCCGAAGCGCCAGAAGCCCCAATTTCTATCTACTATTTTGGCATTTATTTTCACTCTTATAGCACAGATATCAAAATGATTCATACTGATTTCAGAACAAGATCATATAAAAGTACTCATCAGCGTATGCTAGTACTTTTAATATTTTTTTATTAGTTACCTCCATATATAAAATATAACTCAATAATAATTGAACTGTATCAATTATAATTTAACTAATAAAAACCATTACAGAAGACAAACACGATCAATTTTTTATAATTTTTATTTACACTTATCATGAAAGACATAATACTTCAAAGTGGATAAATACAGTACATGCAATTAATATGAAGGCGTAAATTGAAAATACACGAGCAAATGGATGTTTGAATATATCCTCCTATTGACAGAACTCTAAGAGTAAAGCAATTGTAAATGACTTTTCTTGACATGTTATGAACATAAAGATTCAATGCCAAGAAGAGAGAGAAGAATGAGAGGTGCTCGCAGAACGAGGTTCCACTGTATTTACTTAATTAATAATAATCATTTTCCTGTGAAGTGAAAAAAATCATATGATTTGAAATAACTTTTCTGGAAAAGGAATAAATATAATTTGATAAATAATATTTACTTCTTAAATTATATGTTATGAATTATTGGTACACAACGAACATGTGAATAATTTTTTTTCCTTGCTTTAAATGATGTTCCTATTTTACTTTTAATTACTCTATTAAAGAAAAAATCAACTTAGTGAGAAAAGATATTATTTCAGAAATATATCGTTTTGGCTGTAAATTTAAAAATAGCTCAAAAGGAATTCTCTATTTTTAAATTTAAGAATCTTCGAAAAATTAGTTAAAATTTACTGTATATAACTTATTGTTTGCCTTATTTACATGACAACAGGGATTGTTTTCTTTCCTGTGAAAGTCAGAATGACGTATCTGGTTAGTTTCGTCCCCACAGTCAACGAGAATGCAATATTAACCCGGGAAGACGCGCACCGGGACTATCAGACCCGGACGCTGCAAGAATTTAGTACAGAAAAGCATCTCATCGGTAGAAAAAGTTCCAGATTTACAGTATCTGCATTCAAGGTCATTTACTACTTGCTGACCAAAGCAATTTGAAGAATCCCCCCACCCATTCCTCATTTCAGAAAACATGCTCGGGCCTCGGAGACCCAATGCGCGCGCTCGCGTATCTTTGTAGGATTGCAATGGAATACAGGTAAATCGTGAAAATTTATCTATATTTGAAAAAAAAATATGAAACGGAAAGATGAGAGAATTTTCAACTGAACTGCAAACTAATTACTAATCGATTAATGAAGAAAATAGTGTTATTGTTCATGAATAAACAGTGATCGTAAGTCGAATTCTAAACAGGACAATGATTTGGATTTTTGTGAATTCACAGATTATTTAGTTGAAAGCTGGAATTAAAAAATGCTGTGAGAAACAGAAACTGGTTAGAAAGCTTGAATTATTAAATGGTGTTAAAAAGAACTATGCAAAATTATTATAAAACTCTCAGGAAATATTTGTGAAGCAGAAGTTGTGACATCAGTTCAAAATTTTTGCACGTGCTTATCGATATAATAATAATATCATTTCTTGTGGAGTGCATTAATATTTATATCTAAGCGATTGCAGGTAATTTTGGACTCGAAAGCCACACACTGTTCCTAAATACCTTGGAAGCATAAGCATTCATCGGCCTTCTTCATTTTAATGCACTTCCCAAAAGAAATTTATCTGCGAATTATTTTTATACAGTGCATAGTAATGAAAAATATGTTTTCTATTTAAATAAATGTAATTCCCTGCTTGTTTTGTTAAAAAAAACAAGACCCCGGTCCTACGAAGCCCGACCTCGAAGAAATGCGTGTTTGTTGTCGTGCCTATGGGAATGAAACCTCCAGTTGTCATTCTCAGTTTATGGACTCCACCAACTTTCTGCCAATGTGCTCGTTCACGAGGACAGAGATGTTGTTCCGTAATATATGTCATTCTCAGTGGACTCTGTCAAGTTTCGAAAAACTGACATATTTAAATGGTGCAGAAAAGCCAAAACATACTATTAGAACCAAACCAGTATTTATATATAAAATAAATGCATACTTTAAAAATTGGTAAGGAAAATAATTATTCATGTTTTATTATTTTTTTCAGTAGCAATGAAATGTTTTTCTGAACTTGAATGCTTTTCAGAAATTTAAATTATATATTGATTTATTTTATATGTTTCAAATGTGCATCAGTATTCACGAAATCTTAGTATCCCTATTTCTACTCTGCTCTTTGTTGCAAATGTTGCTTGAAAAGAATAATAGAATAAGTGCATCTATTCATTCGTAATTATAAAATGAAGATAATAATTTTTCCAGCTCGTTCGTGACAGTCACTATTATACATTTGATAATTTAAAGGATGCCATTTATTCAAGTACCCCCTATCTTCGCAGTAAAATATAGGGGTAAGAAAGTGAATTGTAAAGCTATTGAAAGAGACTATCAGACTGGTGGTCTTACAGCTTAAAGAATATTTGTTACGTCCTCTAGCGGTGTTTCTGTATCTGTTGCGAATGACATCTCCTCACCAACCAATCAGAGCCAACCTAAACTGACGTCAGTTGTTGTTATTCTGTTTTCACTTTGCAGATGCAGATGTACCTTGTAACTTCTCAATGTAACGTTGTGTGTTGTGTTTGTCCGTAATTAAATGTCTTTTATGTGTCACATCCTTGCCTATTCAGTATTTGTTGATCATTTTAACCAAAACCAGACATCGGGTAGATGTCAGCCCTACATCAATATTTGAATTATTGTGTAGCAGAGAGTTACGCTTCATAATTTCTGGCCCCCAACGTGGGGCGCGGTTTCGGTTTTCAGTTGATATTTTGAGCCTGAAAGAAAATGGATGTGACACAGTTAAAAACACAACGAAAAGCGCTTCGTACGTCGTTTACGATTTGTGCGAAAAGTATTGAGGATGAGCTTATGAAAGAAGCTCCAAATGTGAACCAACTTTCGATTTCGAAAGCGCAAATTGAAGATAAATTTACGCGTTTAGAAAAATGCCAAACGGAGATTACAAATCTCATTTTGAAAGATACAGACGCCGAAAGGGCGTATGAAGAAGATTTTTTGTCGGCCGAAAAGTACAGAGACAGATTCTCCGAACTGTGTGCGCAAATTCAGCGACTGTCTATGAAAGAGACAGAAACAAAAGAATTCTCTGAAAAGAGAAAATTCAAACTTCCGAAGATCGAGCTGAAAAAGTTTACCGGAGATGCGAAGGAATATTTATCCTTCTGGAGTCAATTTAGTAAAATTCATGAGGATACATGTATTCCCAATGAGGATAAAATGCAGTATCTCCTGCAGGCTGTGGTTCCAAAAACGAAAGCGGCGCGGGTGGTGGAAAGCTTCCCGGCTACAGCCGAGAACTATCCAACGGCAATTGCTCAGTTAAAAGAAAGATTTGGTCGTGATGACTTGCTAGTACAGATATACGTTAGAGACTTACTATCAATGGTCATGAAGAACGCGGCCTCAGGTCGTACGAAAACCGATCTCCCGGCGTTGTGTGACGAAGTAGAGGCAAAAATACGAGCTCTGGAGAGCCTAGGACGTACCCAAGAAAAGTACGGTGATTTTTTAAGTCCTTTAGTGGAATCCTGTCTTCCCGAAGAAATATTAGTAGCTTGGGAGAGAAGCAGAAATATAAAGGACGCGTCTGAAGTTGAGGACCGCTCTTTAGTTAAGGAATTTTCTTAAACAAGAAGAGAGAGGTGAAGAGATGGTCGAACTTGCGCGAACTGGTTTTCTATCTCCTGCCAATCAAAAGAAAAAAGAAGCTGCAAACAAATTGTATAATTACCCTACCGCTGCTACATTGGTAAGCACAAATATTAGAAATAATACAGGAACAACGAAACTATTGGGAATTCTATGGGATCTAGATAAAGATGTTCTAAAATGCAGGGTTTGTGTAGAAGATTTAAAAATTGATAGTAACATAACTAAAAGGTTTATTTTGGCAGCTGTTCAGAGAATTTTCGATCCACTTGGAATTTTATGTTCTGCAACTCTGCCACCTAAAATACTGTTGCAGAATACCTGGAAATTAAAATTATCTTGGGATTCAACTTTGCCAGATGATATTGTGAAGCCTTTTCTAAAGTGGTGGGGTGAAGTAGTTAAACTTTCAGATATTGAAATTCCGCGTCATTTGGAAATTAATGATACCACGCGCAAATGCACGTTTTTGTTGATGCCTGCAAAGAGGCATATGCAACTTGTGTATTTCTTAGAACATACACTTCCCAAGGTGTAAAAGTTGTATTTGTTAGAGCGAAATCAAGAGTAGCTCCTTTAAAGCAGGCAACTATCCCCAGATTAGAGCTGATGGCATGCTGTATTGGTGCCAGGTTGGCACATTCGGTACAACAAGCACTTAATATTACTGAAATGGAAACCATTTTTTGGAGTGATTCCATGGTTGCATTGTACTGGTTGAGTGAAAAAGGGGGATGGTCAGTTTTCGTATCGAACAGAATTAACGAAATAAAGACTCTCTTTCCTAACGGTGAGTGGCGACATGTACCGGGAAAAATTAATCCGGCCGATTTAATTTCTCGAGGATGTTCACCTAGTCATTTGGTTGAGTCACATTGGTGGGAAGGTCCATTGTGGTTGGTAGAGTCTCCTGATAACTGGCCCGTGACCGAATTAATTAATTGCGAAACTTCTGAAATTTCTTCAGAAAGGAAAAAAGTTAGATTGTGTAATTTAAATTTGTCAGAAGAAAAAGTACCGTGGTATGTAAGGAAATTTTCCAAATTTCACTCAATCTTAAGATCAGTTGCCTGGGTTCTAAGATTTATTAATAATGTAAGGAGTAGAATCAATGAGAGAAAGAGAGGGCAATTAACAGTAGAGGAGATAGAGAGTGCTGAGATCCAGCTAATTCGATCGATACAAGCTCAGAGTTTTCCAGATGAAACATCAATACCTAACATGTGTGTATTCAGAGATGTGAAAAAACGTCTTCAGTGGCCTTTGGCTCGCATAATAGAACTAATTCCAGGAAAGGTTGGACTAGTGAGAACTGTTAAATTAAAGACTCAGTCTTCTACTTTAATTCGTCCAATCCAACGTGTGTTTCCGCTTGAGCTTAGTGGAAATGACTTGACGAGTTTACCACTCCAGAAAGTTCAACTGACCGAACTGTCTGTGAACTCTCCTAATCCAGAGACTTCTGTGAAATCTCCTATTCCAGATCCTTCAAAGGCTAACCAGTCTCAAGTGTTCAGATGTGGTCGTGCCATAAAGAGACCTAAGAGACTGAACTTAGTGACTCTAAGTGATGTTTTTGAGTAAGGGGGGAGGATGTTGCGAATGGCATCTCCTCACCAACCAATCAGAGCCAACCTAAACTGACGTCAGTTGTTGTTATTCTGTTTTCACTTTGCAGATGCAGATGTACCTTGTAACTTCTCAATGTAACGTTGTGTGTTGTGTTTGTCCGTAATTAAATGTCTTTTATGTGTCACATCCTTGCCTATTCAGTATTTGTTGATCATTTTAACCAAAACCAGACATCGGGTAGATGTCAGCCCTACATCAATATTTGAATTATTGTGTAGCAGAGAGTTACGCTACAGTATCTGTCTTATGTTTGTTTCCAGTATAGGGGTACCCCCTGTTGGGTTGGGAGTCGGGTTGGGTCCGATGTCGTTAACAACGGAACCCAATCCAACTCCCAGGAAATCGGTGGGTACCAGAATAGACCCCTAGTGTGAGTGTGTTAATCTGAGCGTGATCAGCGTGCGAGGTTCGCTCGAGGAATGTGTTTATGCTGGTTTATGACTTTCTGTTTAGTGATCATGCATTAAGTATACAGTCCACAGCCTCGTCTTTGAGTTTTGATCAGTAATGATCACGTCAACTTTAACTCTGTAGAATAGGTGGACACTCGATCGGCAGAGACATTGATCGAAACTGTAGAAGATATTCAGCCTGGAAGTGGCAGTTCGTCTAGATTGTTGGCGGAGGAGGGCTATGTACAGTGTGCTGTGCATTTTACGTTAAAACTTGAAGAGCTTTAAAAACCCTATCACGGGTTTTCATACAAATGGAATTGAAGTCTCCTGGAGCTCGACCAAGCGCCAATTTAGGATCCAGGGTAAAAACAAAGTTAAGGACCAATTCAATTCTTATTTAGCAGAATTTATGTGGCGAGTGCCTTCAAATTGTAATAAAAAGCGCTCTGCACAACTCTTCTCCGGGGTATTTCTAAATTATACCAACCCAAAAGTCATGATCCTGCCAATTGAAGTCAGTTTTTATTGTAATTTTTAATTGCTGTTTTATAGAGACCTCCAGTCGACAAAAAACTTTGACAGAAGTGAGAGTGATTTTTAACGAACCTTTAAGAAGCATTCTATAGTCATTGTTCTCGTGTTATAATAATTCGTAACTTATTATATTATAGCTAAATTATTCAGGAGTTTGTTTACAGAATTACTGTAGAATAAATGAAGAACTGATAATACTTCTTAAAAATTTACGGAAACTCATGGGGAGAAAAAAATAATCCGCTTTGATTTCTCAACTCAGAACATAAGTGTTACAGCTACTTCCTGGAAGCAGTTAGAGTGCTTCTTAGGTACTTATTTGGCGCCATCTAGCGATAAGAGAGGGAATTAACTCAAGGTGTCACGAGTAAAGGTGCATAATGCAAGTATTTTTGGCAACTAAATATTATAGAAATTAAAGGAATGTCAATGATCTTTTATGCATCAACACTTGATAAATCATGCTAGATACTTAAGATAAAAAATTAAATCTTTTCATGTTTCTAATCTGATAAGCCAATAAAGTTCATGCATTCTTAAGCGGGATAAATAATAGCTGTATTCTATAGAAGTTTCTAACATTTTAAACAGATCTTTAAAAATATGCCCTGAAATTGTGTTTTTAAAATAAAATCTATTTCTTTTGATATTAAAGTTTTGTTCTTTTTTTTTATCAACTTTTAAATAAGGCAAAGTGTAGAACAAAATAATTTTGTATTGAGATGTGGTAGAGCATTAGTTTCATCATGTTTAAATGAAATATATATTTATCAAAACTGTTTATTTGCTAGGGTAACTTAATTCCCAAATCTTTCGAACGAATACAATATATATATATATATATATATATATATATATATATATATAACAAAGTAGGGCTATTATAATTTTAGAATTCGCAGTTTTGAGTCGCGGTGAATTTACGAGGACGACATCGAATTTAACGTGCACCAGACCCAAGGCAGATATTCAGTGGAATCGGATTTAGAACCTTAATCCGTCCGAACCGAAAGCTGAGATTTAATGACTAGACTACAACAACCAGAACTTACTTCATTGACAGTTATAAGTTCTGTTTGTTTTCTCCTCCTCGAGCCGAGTGATTGATCTGGTGGAGAAATTAAGTTTCAATTATTCAGTTTAAAAAATTATGTCTGTAAAATACAATATTTTATTCGATTTTGCTCTTTTCCAAACCAATTACTTATCAGACATGTTTAAAATAACGCCTAACTAACTCTTCTTTTCACTTAACTTTCTTTACAAATTTATTAAACTGTAGATATTTGTTTCGAAATCTTTTAAATTACTCATATTCAAGAAAAATTATCTTGACCAGAATATGCTGCACCCATAAATAGCTTTTTTTCCAAGCATAATTAAGCTTCAATTAATCAGTTTTAAAAATTATGTCAGTAAAATTCAATATTTTATTCGATTATGCTCCTTTCCAAACCAATTAATTCTCAGACATGTTTAAAATAACTCCTAGACTAACTCTTCTTTACACTTAACTTTCTTTAAAAATTTATTAAACTATAGACATTTCTAAAGCTTTTAAGTTACTCATATTCAAGAAAAATTATATTGACCAGAATATGCTGCACCTATAAATAACTTTTTATCCAAACAGTCCAGTACCTACAAATGATGGATGCTATACAAACTTTAAATATTTGCATAAACAATGTACATTGTTTTAATCTGATTACAACAATGAAAAATATATTGAAGAACATTTTATTTTAAATTTTCTTTTAAATTTTTAAACATATGGGAAAATTCGTGACAACTTATTCATTCTTTACAGGCAAATAACGTTTTCTCCACATTAACTACACCTGTTACTGTGACTAATCCCTCTTGGTCTAGTTTAACTGGTAGGTCCATGAGTGAAAGACTCTAAAACGATGCTAGCAGCGAGCGAAGTCTCCAGGTGATCAGTCTCCTTAGTACCGACTTTTGAATAAAAATAATTTTGTTTAAAAGAAAGCGCAATCAAATTTGTTCGTCGATTGATATCTTCTTCTTGGCTTTTTATAATATAATTATTTTTAAAAATAAAATGTTAGAGTAACACCTTTGTATTAGTCTGAAATAGTATCCAAAGTCCCACTCTTATTTTCTTTTTCATTTTAGTGACATTTCCCCCCTCCCCCAGCTAATCCATATGTGAAGCTGCAATATTGTTCCGTATACAGTAACAATGACGGTATTCTGAGATCTTGAGTATTTTATTTTACAGGGTTTTGTTATAATTAAAGCTCGCCAATTCAGAAGGCCCTACAGCGGGGTTCTATGATAGTGAAAAGTTCAATTCAGTTTTCTTTTCTTTCAAAAAGCTGTCCAAATTCAGTTCTGAACTTAAAGACTTATTTAGTTCAAAATGCCATTTTTAAGTACGTCATTTTTACGTCATCTTACTGAAAATTTCAATTAAAAAAATTATAAATACGTATTTTGAGAGAAAAAAACTTTACTTCAGAAATGAGTTTCGATAGCTTTTTAAATGAAACTGAAAAAAAAAGCCAGATGAACGAATTAATTCTTTTTCAGTAAAAGTAAAAGTATTTACAAAAATTAGCGTAAATAATATAGCAGCGCCACCTAATGAAAAAGATGATTTTTTTCTTTTCTGTTTTTCGTCTTTCACTGAGTGTAAAAAAATATTATTTGTATATATTCAATAACTTTAAAGATTTAATTACAATATGTATTCAAAGCTATGGAGAACCAATTTAAATTTTAAACAAATGCACATTTTTATTTGTGTTACACAGCAATTTAATTTAAGGAGGGCTAAATTTCGATTGCTCGTAATTCAACAACCGCTTCTGTGAAATAACAGTTTAATATATATTCGGGCAAAATTAATCAAGCGAATTTAAATTTGTAATCTCCCGATTGATAAAAAAAATTCATTTTTTCTAAGATGGAAAATATTTATGTTTTCAATAAGCGATAAGTAGTTTCAGAGATACGTCAGCGTTCTGATAATTTTTTGTGGGACTATAGCTCAATGAACCAAGAGACGCCAAGGCCATATGGAGAAGCTCAAGTGCTACATATAAAAGCGACCAAGCATAATTTTTAGTTCAATTCAGTCGTTTGCTCCATTTTATAACATTAATGAGGAAATCAATTAATTTTTTATAACATTAAAATAGCGTTCAAAATAATAACGCAATGACAGTGAGAGGCGATGGCTCTTTCTTTTTAAAAGAAGTTATTCGATACATATATAAACCGTCAAATATATGATGAGTTTACTGAGAAACGTGGTTTTCGTTATAATTAATCATATGAAGTAGAAAAGTATCCGCCGCTCTAATGCGTAACAAAAATTGAGTAACGGCTTCAGATAAGTTCAGAAGAATTTACTTTTTTATATAATGAATTTCATATATTTTTTTTGAAATGTAAAATAAATTTATACAAAGAAAGTGGTAAATCATATTCATCTAAGACTAAGTTATTTCGTTCAGTATCAGGGCAAATGTACTTTTCCAACTTGATTTTGAACTTTTCCAACCAGTATATATATGTAATAATTTCACTTAATTTTATTTCAAATTCTAATACTGTATATTTTAAAGTATCAATGTATTCCAAAATCACTTTTCTTAAACTCAGTTTTGTTTCATTTCCCGCGCTGGAGGTATATTAAATCTCTCGTTTTGGAATATTTATTACTAAAAGAATACTTTAATCGCTTTCACGTGCCTATAGAAAATCAAGACGGCATCTCCTTGGTGCCAGACTTTTCCAATAAAACACTTACATAATTTACTATTATATATATATATGTATAAAGAAAACATTAAAAACACGTTATAAAAAAACCAAAACAATAAAAAGGAACAAAACGTCAACGTCCTGGACGCGTCTTCAGCAAGGGAAATCCCGAACGAGCGTAAACGTAAACATAAAATTTTCTGAACACAAAACTCTAGCAATAAAGCCAAAAAGCTTATATATATATATATATATATATATATATATATATATATATATATATATATATATATATATATATATATATATATATAAATGAAAAACGAAATTAAAGCACAATAACTTTGTTCAGGGGATGAAGTTATTGTGAATTAATAAAATATAAAAACTTTGACATTTTCTTGCAATCAGTTACGCCGTAAGGCCTAAAACACTGATTTTCATCCCTAATGTCAAACCAAAAAAAAAGAGAGGTGTTTTGAATAATCAAAACAAAAGTACGATGTGATAGCATTAAAAAGAAGTAAGAATAAATATTTTACGTACGAGAAGGGCGGATGTTGACGTGGCAGTATGTGCGGAGGGTCACGGTACAGACTGGCGTTGAAGGTACCAAAATATTCAGAAAATTTGATTATCTCAAGTCTTTCACTGAACTTTCCCCACAATTAACAGTAAAATAATGCATATTAAGAAATATCTATGTGTCTGTTTTTCTGCATTTTATACAAGTTTTTATACCCTGATTTGATTAATTAAATGTATATCTTAAAACATAACAAAATTGGTATTTTTTTCTAATATAATTATGACTAAGAAACATTTAAGAGGCGTTCTCAGGTCATTGCTCGTGTTTTGTAGACAACTCGTTATTTTCAGAGTGAATTATTTTATTTGAAAAATACTTGGGTACTTGAAAAATATCATAGCTCATTATGCAAGAGTTTGTTTACTGAATTACCATAGAATCAATCTGATCAAAGATCTGATGTTATTTCACAAACAGTTTTATTGAAACTGAAGGAGACAGCAAAATAACCAGCTTTCATTTCCTCGAATCAGAACAATAAGTGCTTTACCAATTTCCCTACGAACAACTGACAACGAATACTTTTTCAACTCTTAGTCATCGCAATCTAGCAAGTCAGTTGATAGTTGACGCAATGTGCGTTGAGTAAATATGCATAATCCATATGTTGACGTAGACTTACGTCTCTCCATAGTGGTCTGATGGTGTGTCGGGAAAGGAAAAAAATATGACGCTTTTCGTAGTACTTTTAAACGCTTATAGCTCCGCAACCAAATAGCAGAGAGAGTTGGTTTAGTTTCATTTAACAGAAAAAGGTTGACATTGAAGATTGCAAAAAAGAATTTTAGAATTCGGAATAACGTTTTAGTCGCAATCGAGCTTCAAAGCTGGTGAAAATCACTAAAAATTTTGATGAAGTCAGAGCGATAGATGCGCGCGCACGCAGACAATCCAAGTACACTTGGCAATTCATTTATCGATTTTACGTTCACGTGAAATATTACTCAAGAAATGTTGAATTAAATCGAATTTCGTGGTAAAGTTAAAGGCTTATAGCTCCGCAACCAAATAACATAGAGTTGGTTTTAGTTTAATTTAACAGAAAAATGTAGACATTGAAGATTTCAAAAACAATTATAGAATTTATCATCATGGTTTAGTCACAGTCGAGTTGCAAAGTTGGTGAAAATAATGATGAATTTTGATGACGTCACAGCGACCGATGCGCGCGCACGCATCGGTTGAGAGCGGTAAATTAACTGGATTTTAACAAAATAACAATTAATTGATTTCAGATTAATTCATTCATTCAGATTAATTTATTTAACAGAGAGTGGTCATAGAGCATTGGCCATATATCAAAGTCACATAGAGCTACTTTAGTCCCAGTTGAGTAATCTATTAATTAACTGTCCTTAATTAATTATTATTAACAATTGTTGTTTTAATTGAGCTGTCTGTTCCATCGATTTAATTGAGTTGAGTTGGTTTTCGTTTCATTTAACAGAGAAAGGCCATAGAGCATAGGTCATTGGTCAAAGTCACATAGAGCTACTTTAGTTGCATAAAACAACTTTAGTCACAGTTGAGTAAGGTAAGTAAGCGGTCGTTTCGCAGAGACAGCCTCCCGTCGATTTTTTTTTGTTCCAATTATGTGTGTTATTGTTATATTTAAACATTTTTTCAAATAATTGCTATTACAATTTTATTTTAAATTTTCGAAAAGACGATCCCTAAGTCTTAATAAATTGCTTTCGATAAAAACTTAGCCAAAAATTGTTATTTCTTTATATTGTCTGTTCTACAAAATATGCGTTTCTACTTCTAAAGAGGGTCAAGAGACGGCGTTAATATGAATAACCTTTATCTAAGAGTTACTGCCGAAATTATAAATTACAAGTGGAAATTAAGCATAACAATTGATGCAAATGTTTTGAGGTGTTTAATTTATTCATAAGGCTTTTTTCATTCGGTGCGGTGGCAGGAAATTTCAACAATTCAAATGAGAGTACAAATTTATTGTTTTTAAGAAAATTTCAGGAGTTTGTGGCTGCTACGGCAATTCTGAAGCCAAAACTTAAACGCCAATTTACTACACCCCCTTTAAAGTTGGGGGAGCTTACTTTTTATGTTCTGGAATAAGTGTTTAAGCCATTTTAGTTATACGTTTTTGCATCTCAGTTTTTAAATCTTTTTTATCCCATCACTTTGTTTTCTTGGTAATATCAAGAATAATTTTATGCTTTAACTATGTGTTCTGTGCAGCATTGTCATGTCTTCCGCCAATAAATTAACCCTCTGACTACTAAAACTTCTCAAAATCTGAGTACAACGTATACGGAGGTTTGGTACTAATTAATGTGTGGAATGGATTCCTCCGCCCCGTTCCCCCTTTTCTCCTCACTACGGGTGGTGAGAGATTTTAATGGCAGGCCTTTCATCTCTCATCTCTCCCCGAGGGTCCCTTTAATGACCACTTGCTCAACTGCCTTCTCGCGCTTTCGGAACAGCAACTGGCCGAAATCCACCCCACTAGTACAGAGGTTGCATGGCCAGTTACGGACGGCTTAGGAGCCAGATTGTTAACCATCTGGATTTGGTTTAGTTTTATTAATGTCCAGTTTTGAACCCCGGTCAGATGACGTGGACGACGCCTGAGCTCGCAGCCCCGTCTCCAAACTTCAGTATCACACAAGAGGGAGAGCGTTTGGTCCCCTACGTATGATTTAACATGCAACAGGCCCAATACACGACAGATCTTCTATAGAATCGGGTTTCGAACTAGGAACCTTCCGGCATCGAAGTCGAGACCTTACCACTAAGACACCGCGGCCTCTACCACCCATTTGAAATAAGTCTGAGTTTGTTTATTTTTAATATCTGAATTTATTTAAAAAATTCGTTCCTATGGAGACGCCAACTTAATATTCTAAGAGTGATTAGCTCTCTGGTTGAGATCAAATAAAATTTCAAATTGTGCATTAAAATCCATAAATGGAACATATTTGAAGCTTCGTGTAATGTACAGTTTTGATAAAGTGTTTAATTTGTTTGAATTTCAATTTCCGAGATCACATTCGAGGATTCAATAGACTTTTGTATTTGCTAAGAAAATCTATAGGAGAATTCAATCAATAATAGAATGAATTCTGCAATCATAAAATAATAAAAGATCAGTCTGTTTATTGACGAAAGTCTTCTTAACAATAGAAAGCAGTGAATAGGAAGCTAAAAAGTCCATTTCATTTATTAAAAACCTTTTAAACCAAAAGGCAGAATTTTAAGATTTGTAATAAATTGTTTAGAAGAGTAATGTTATAGCAACGATAAATTATTTGAAAGCATGAGGTGCAGTGGATTTTCTGCTTCAACTTAGCAGAATTGTCATTATACATTTAAATATTTTAGAGAGAAAAGCTGTCTTATTAATATTTGATGTCTACTGCTCAAAATTATGCTTTGTCTGCTATACCGAAATATCGAAGAAGATTACTAACACATTAGAGAACAAATATACTCCTAAGCAGAGAGAGTAATCCTCAGATAATCTGCTGTACTATAAAAGTTCGGAATAATTCTATGTTGTTTGAGAAAGATATTTCGAACCACGAAATGAATGTCAACGAAAAAAATTCATTCGCAAATAATTATTCGAGTCTCTCACTTAATTTCAACTTTAGGTTTATTTTTTTCCTTTTCAAAATGTTCGGGATCGATGTTCGAAAGGATTCCACGAGCAGACTATTAACAGAAGATCAGAATGCCGTGAAGCAGCACTTTTTCTCCACCCAAGGATGCATAAGGTCTTTCGTTCTCCTCCTCATATGCATCAGATTTGCAATTCAAATATTGTGGATCATTGTGCTACCAAATAAACGGATAGAATTTTCACGTTTTTGCTTGTACTTACTAGCAGTGGTAATGTACGTTTCAATAAAAAAAGGCCGTCATGTATTGTTGCAAACAGCAGAGGATTTGAATAAAATCATCAAGGAGATACCAACCTCGAGACTGGCGGGACAACTATTTCCTGTGATTGCAATCCTAATTCAAATCGCCTTAAATATCTATAGACTGAGTTTGAATTTGATAGAAAATGATAAAACAGAACTTCAGAAAACTTTAATTCACTGGAATGAATTTTTAATGCCACTAAAGTTGAATCCTTTGTTCTTCGATAAGTTTTTCACGGCTTTTGATTTTATATATTATTACGTAAGTAGTGTGTTTATTTTTCTGTTTGTAATCAGTTACGGAATAATTTGTGCTTACCTACGAATTGTTTTCAAATATTTATTGGATATACTTAATAGGAAAAACCTGTCTAGAGATTTTAATAATTATTTTAATATTTACGTAGACGTATCAAACTGCCTGTGTCAATTTGACAGGTTCTTTTCTTTTCCTGCTTTTGTTTCCGTCCTGAACTACATGTTGAAAGTATTTTGGAATGGATATAGATTAGCATTTGATAAAAACATATCTGGGAGTTATTACTTGCATATGTTGTGTAACTGTACTTTCTGTTTTTTCCTTCTACTCTTTATGATGATTTCAGCTTCTTTCGTAAACGAAGCAGCACATGATTTGAAAAACAATCTTCAGTTACTCCGGTACGATGTTCCAAAGCATCAGAAAGAAGTCATTTCGAAGAAATATTTAACGGAAGGGAGTCGCTTAACTTTGTGGAGAGTTTATGTTTTGGATAAGTCGCTTATTATAACATGTGTTGGCACATTGCTGACGTATGGAATTTTGATAGGTACCTTAGGGAAGGACTGCTAAGATTAGGAAAATTTGATTTTCGAAAACATTTTAAATTTTTTCCGACTTTGAATTACTCCATAGTTCCTTAAAATATTCTTAGGAAAATATTGATTGATTCTAGATTATAACGTTCTGACTAAGATTAAAATTCTTGAAATAAATTTTATTAATATTTACCCCAGTTATATAAACTTCTAAACAATAAAAAAATAATCCATTTCAAATACTAAATTTCTTCAAAATTATCAGCAGTAAAAAATTAAATAAAAAATGACGGCAGGTTGTCTTTTTATTAGCCGCTGAAGTTAAAGATGTATAGGACTACTTCACTCGCGAGACTCTTTTATTTCTCGTAGTTTCTCGTAAGTTTTTAAGTTTAAGTGAGTATTTCCTGTAACTTTTGTTGTTACCTTTACCTCTAAAATAAGACATGAGTTGTGTTTTTAACATATGTAGTTACCGAGATATAGAGGATCGCGTCACCAGTTTGTGCGTTTTTTTTGCCCAACTTTGTGACTCAGTATTCGCTGAACTACGATTCCGATTTTCAATTTTTTTTTGTAACTTCTGTTGTTACCCATTATCTTTAAAGTAAGACATTAGTTATGTTTCCAACATATGTAGTTATCTAGATATAAAGGATCTCCCATACCAAGTTTTGTGGAGTTTTGGCGTGAGAATCAATTTCCTTCCTGAGACCCCAATGGGAGGAGCGTAGTCCTACATTAAAGTAAAAATTAATCCTTGAACACGACATCCATTTGAATCAAAGCTAGAATAAGGAGAAAATTTTTTTCAACTGTATTTATTTGATAGAGACCTGACAGATATATAAGTTTTTAAAATGAGAAGAGATTCTTTTTGTATTTAATAATAAATATACCACCATGTTCCGTATAAGTAGCACAGTGATTTATGTATGCATCTTTGACCGAACGAATTTTTAAAAAAATCCGATTGAATTGTTCAGAAGTTAGAAAGAATTTATTACGCATAATTAAAAAAAATTATCATACTCACACATTACTCTCGGAAACAATAGAATTTCTGGCGCCATAAAAGCGAATTAATTTAAATAATATCTTTGTATTTTGAAAGATAATTTTCTATGCAATGTCTATCGGTGTCCTTCATTTCTAGGGGTGTAGTGGAGATGGAACGCCGTTTCGGCACTGCTTTTTTCCCACTAGAAATAAAGAAAGAAAATTTTGAAATCATCCTGAAAATAGCGCGATTTTTGCCACCAAGTTAAAACGTTCCGGCACTGCTTATTTTGCGATTATAGCACCATCATCAACAGCATGTTCATTCCATCTGCTGAACTCACTTACCAATTACCTTTATTATTTCTTTATTTTTTTCTAAGCAAGAACTGACTACGCATAAAACTTAGATACAAAGTTTACTTTTGGAAAAAAGAACAAGCATGTATTGGAAACATCTAAATCATTATTTTATGTTTGAATTACGAAGTGTAATGATTAGTTCGTTTCTTGAATATGAGAAATAAAAAACTCGAGTTGATATTTTTTATACTCTATTCATTTCCATGATTTGGCTGTGAACTTTTGCTGCATTAAATATAATCTACGAGTATTAATCACATAACTCAAATATAGAACTGTCACATGCATATTGTGTATTTAAATTGATGTTTATTTCTGTCTATTCTTTTATATTTCAATGTTTGTAGTATTTCAACGGGGACATTTTGAACATATACTTGTCTCTGTCTTGTTTCTGTAGAAAATTATTGCTATGACACATGTTGATGGCAATATTGCTAATTTTCATCTTTACAAGTGCATGCACATTACCATACTTTGTTAATCAATTAAAAATTAACTAACAATTATATGGACTTTTTCTTGCTAATAAAGTGAGTGCATTAAATGCTTTACATTTATATCAAATATCACAATTTCAAGTATATTATCCTATTTTAAATATTGTTCATAACACTATCCACGATTTAACGGACTTCTGATTTTGAGAACCACCTCTTGCTTTAATTATTTCGTTAAATCGAAAGTTTACTGTATATACAAAGAAATAATCTTGTTGATTAATAAAGTTGTGCTTGAATTTCAAATATGTATTGGGTTTTTGTTAGTGAATTGTGTTTTGAACCGCCTGTACTTGCATTAAACGAAGGGTGTTATTAGTTATTTGTGTGGTTTTTCTATTTCATGACAATTTCTTTATAACACCAAGAATAAGGAAAGGAAATTGAATAAGTACCTTGAGCATACTAGAAGGCATTCAAATTAAAAATGCGTCAGCTTTAGGCATGATGAAATGTAAATTTTTACTATTCATAGGCATTTTAACTAATCCTAGGCATTATATTGTGACCCTGCATGATCTTTAAATAAGAAATTCTTACACAGAAGGCCAAGAGTATCTTTGCCTTTAACGCCGCTATCGTTGATATAAATATCAACAATAGCCATATTGGATGAGATATAGCGCCAACTAAAAGTTATAAATTGTAGTTTTGTAATATTTATGAAATTCCTTTAATATTTTTCATTAAAGAATGAGAAATACTGATTAAAATGAGTGATATAGCATGCAATTAGATGGCACACGATGTCAATTTACTGTACATCAACTATATTTCTCCTTCCTTTTATAAGCATTGTATCAAGAGGAAGCATATAAGCAACGCCACCTATCACAGTTTTTTGAAATTTCAAGAGGAAGAAAATAACTGAATTTTTCGCAACCAACAACGAATATTTCTGGATTTTTCTCCACATTTGGTAGGAACGTGTGGTCTCATATTTATATCAGATGTTAAAAAAATTCAGAAATATTTGTTGTTGATTGCGAAAAGTTCAGTTTTTTTTCCCTTCCTCTTTGAACTTTCAAAAAATTCAGATAGGTGGCGTTGCTTGCTAGGCGACAATATCCTCATTTCGTAGCACCGTCTTGTTAAATCTCACTCAAAATTATTCTGCTTCCGTATTTAAATTCCGCCCTAATTTTCATACTTTCGTATGAACACAAATATTGCTTATATCTGAAAAATATTTTTTTCCCTGTTCCATAAGCTAATTTCTCGCAACAACCAAATAGCACATATTTCTCTGAAGTAGAAGGGAACTATATAAACAGAGTTATTGGATATAACCGGGAAAACTGTATAGGGTGTGAGAATTCGCTCGGAGTACTTAAAGAGTGAAGATCCATTCCTCTCAGACGCATAGTTTCTGAAGAAAAATACAAAAGCAAAAGTATGACGTCACGTCTGGTGCACCTTTAACAGCTTAAATAAACTTCAAAACTGTCCGGTTGCATGACCGTCACGATCACCCGATATGACCCTTGTGGATTTTTTTCCAAGGGGAAATCTAAAGGAATTGGTGTATCGAATCCCAATTACTAAGGAAAGAGACTTGATTCACTTCTCTGAAATTTAGATTTTTATATTAACTCCCATTTTGAAGCTATACGAGGGACATTTTGGGAATAATTTTTAACCGATGTCAACTGAGTAGGACGACACATGAAACTGTTTTCCCTCTCTCCACTCTACCGCTTCTAACCAGTGTGCGGACGTTAGCTCCATCCTTTTCGAAGAGAGTGTGTATCCTTAAGATAGGAAATATTAACTTCCTCTGAGAAAAATCAAATCTTTATTCTATTCCTTATAATTGTATCCCTCTATTACATAAGAAACTTCTCAAAAAGGAAAGACGTCAGTTAAAAATTCACAATACTATTATAAAATTTACACGGTTAAACTTCAGTCCCTAATGTCCGTAAATTGAGATCTAGTGGAGTCCTATACCGAGTTTCATTAAGCATTTATTAACGAGTTATGTTAATTTTGTTTTTCTGTTACATTAATGTTACCTTACTACGGGTATCATTTAATATTTGTGCGATATAAAAAGTGGAATAGGAGAGATTTGGTGATATATTTTTAGCAATGCAATTTACAGAAGAATGAATTTGTACTCCCGTTCGTGTAATAAAAATTACTTTTATTTCATTATTCTCTTTTTTATTTAATGGGGTTCCCATATAATATTTGTGCATGATGCCACACAATCCAAAGGGTGGTGCTGTGTAAACTAATTTGTAACAAATATTTTAGTGAAGAAAGTGACTATTTGTTGTAAACTATTAAACTATCTTTTGAAGCATTTATCATTTTTTTTTATCGAAGATCTGTTTTCTTTCAAACAATAAGCTTTCTATGGAATGAAATTTACATAGAATATATCGATTTTGCATATTGTACAGCCATTTCTGGAAAAGGTTGGATTAAACTAAGTCATTATGTCATTTTTTGGCGTAATGTAATATTTCAAGACCACCATTCATTTTTATTATGCATTACAGAAATTAAAATCGATTCATGATTCATTCAACTGATACAAAAACTGTCTCTTTCTCTCTCTCTCTAATTTGAAAAAGAAATTTTAAATGAATTCGATTTTTGTCATTTGATCAATACTTTGAGGGTGGTATATTTTAGAGTGACACTCGCAGGTGAAATAAATCATGTTGTTATCTTATGACACTAAAGACCACATAAAATTGCAGAACTGATTAAATTAGAAACTACAATTTATATTTTGTGACTTAATTTCTCTTTATAAATTTGGAAAACAGCTCTATGGAAACCTTCGTAGTTTAATTAGACGAGTCCTTAGAATTCTGAAATGCCTTCTGATTAAACTGTTTCAAGGAACTATTTGTATCCTCGTGAATTATCTATTTTATGAGTGCCTACCACCTACTTTTCAAGACTTCATTTACTAGCTATTGAAAGCGAATAAAGAATCTTCTAATAATAAGTTATTGTCTACTGGAATTATCTAGATGTAAGTTGTTATTGCGGTGTTACATCCGAAATAGGTTAGAGCCCATTCTGGTTGTTACTTCTCGAAATAGCTTCATTCATAATCTCCAAACTAAGAGAAAATATGGAAAATGACAGGAAAATAACATTCTTATCATATCTATTTTTTATTTCGGAGTGAACTACTTTTTGCATGTAATAATTACAAGTATTAAGTTGGTTGTAGGCGTTGCTACTACTCTATTTTTTAATCTGAAAAAAGTATTCGAATGTATTTTCAGATAACCTCCCTGTATTTTCTTTAAAACGGTTATCTCTCCAAAGCCGTTTACAGAAAAATATTTGTCGAGGCAATTTAAAGAAAATTTTAGAAATTATTAATTGTGTAAGAACAATATTCACTTTGAAACAGATCGATTTATGCTATAATCGATGTAAATAATGCGATTTCTCTCAACGTTTTATTTATATGAGAAGATATTTCAAGGTGGTTTTTATTTTACACAAAGTTCAAATATTCCGATCAAGGAAGAAATTGAAATCCTACAGTAAAATATATAATAACTTATAGGCAGTTGATGTAATAATTAAAAAAAATAAAAATAATAATAATTAAAAAAAATAATTTTCAGCTTCATGCAATAATATTATCCAAATTGGATGTTGAATACTCTTATGGATGATGATACGAAATTATTGAACCATGAAATATTCTTTCAGAATCATTTTGAACTTTTTCTTATTCGCAGGTATTTTACCATTCCCTACACTAAATGATATCTCTAAATGCAAAATTCCTATTCTAATTATCTCTACGTTAATCACTTTGACAAAAAGTTTTATGACAATTTCTATCTATAGCTGGAAATATAAAAAAAGTGTCTTTGCTTATACGATGCAAAGTATTCTGACCATTCTTTATAAATGTGTGCTATGTTCAAAATTAAACTACTTAGAAATAATAGCAAATAAAGTGAGTAACATACCAGAATGCCAAAACTCAAGAAATTGTCTATTCTACAAATGG
>BGPR01025655.1:0-13204 GCA_013235015.1 Araneus ventricosus
TATTACGTATTACTATCAGACTAATAGCCAATATAGACTTCTATAGAGTTAATAGTCACATAGAGACTACTCTGAAGTCAAGCAGAAAGTTTCATTTACCAGAGAAAGATGGACACCGGAGATTACAAGAACATGTTTTAGAATTTGTAATTACGATTTAGCCACAGTTGAGTTGCAAAGTTGGTGAAAATCACGAAGAATTTTACATAGATAGAGTTGCTATAGCTCAATTCAGACTAATATTCACTATAGAGTTAATAGTCACATAGAGCTACTACTTCTTTAGTGACAGAAAGTCACAGTTGAGTAAGGTAAGTAAGTCTACGCCCCTCAATCCCAGCGGCCATTTCGCAGAGACAGCCTCCCGTCGATTTTTTTTGACTAAATAGTGCTAAAAAGAATTATCCTCCGACAGGCCTGGGCATCCGGGACATTCAGTGACAGAGCCGCCAAATTACACAAAGTGGGAAACTGTGGCCTTTACCTAATGGTCCTACCGGCTTGGCCACAGACCCCTCCTGTAGGGAGGCGGCCTGGGTCATCGGAGATGTGACCAACACAACCACAGGCCCCTTGCATATAACCTCAGGGGAAGCGAGCATCTGCTTACTGTATCCGGCGAGTTCTCTATACTTGCCGTACCCACGGGCGACTAAATTCAAGGCAAAATGGTCACTCTTAGAAATATATAATCTGTTGAAATTTTAAATTAAAAATGTGAATGCATCTCATCAGATAATTAGGAAACATATTAAATTATTCTCGCAAAACGAATAGCAAAAGACATTTTACAAGTTCTTTCTCAATTTTAATTTTCAAGATGCTAAGTAAATGGATCTGCTAGAACAGAGGTTCCCAACTTGTGGTACGCGTACCCCCCAAGCAGAGAGGTGTTCTGTCCGGTGGTACGCGTACCCCAAGCAGAGTTCCTTAACCGGTGGTGGTACATGCGTACCCCCAAGCAGAGGTCCCCAATCGGTGGTGTGCGTACCCCAGCAGAAGGTTCTAACCGAGTGGTACGGTATCCCCCAAGCAGAGGGTTCCCACCAGTGGGTACACGCGTACTCCCAGAGCAGAAGGTTCAACCGGCACGGTGTAGAAAACTCCAGTTAGAGGATACGACGAACTCAAAGTCGGTAATGGCTGCAGACACAAGAAGGCATGAGGGATTAAAGGTTAGCAGGTTTCACGTTTAGAGGTTCATTGTAAAAAGTAAAAGTAAAGGATTTTGTTCGAGTCCTAAACCTGACCCTCAGAATAAGTAAAAAGGAGGCAAAAGGAAGTATAAGTTTTTTGGCTATCCTTATAGGATTTGCAGAATTATAATACTCCTCAGATTTCATCTGTTTTGACGTTGAACTAATACTATTTAAAATAAGTGAAATAAATGCAAAATCAAGGAATGAGTCCAAGCAATGTCCACTAAATTCAGTCATTTTGACTCTTAAGCTGACCACTCCCTTGAGCATTATTGATGAAGGACCTTTGTATGGACTCATGTTTGGAGGGGGTTATGACTTGTTGTTCAGGGAGTACGCGAAAATAAAAATAACTAATCAAGCATTAGAGTGCGAAAACAGATGGAACTACGTGCTATAAAATAATATTCCGCCTATTTGAAGTTTTTTTGAAAAATTTAAACAGTCAGTAACCTTTGGAATATATTCTTACCTGCACACACTGTTTATCGACTGGGGATATGACAGAGGGTGGGTGCGAAAGATTAAGATAATCAAGGGGTATAGGCGAGGGAAAAAATGTTGGGAACCACTGTGTTAGAAAATAAGAGTTCCCAATTTAATTTTTTTAAAAAATTTTAAACAGTCAGTAGCCTTGAATATACCTACCGACACATTGTCGACTATGTGGGTCCCTTTCGAATCCAGCCGGGCAAGAGCCCTCTGTTGGAACAGGTGGTTGTAAGGGGAGACAGTCGTAACTGCCCCACTCGTTCTGGCACTTTTCTCTTTCGATGTCGCACACGTCAGGAAACTCCTCGCATTCGTTCACATCTACAAGAAAAACAACAGTGTGTCAAAAAGTAGATTCGACGCAAAACAGAGACATATGATAATGTAGAGTAAAGAGCCGCATATACGTCTTTCGAGGGACTGACGGAGAACGACGTATAAATGAAAAGACGTAGAATCGAAATTTTAACATGCAACTTGGATTATTACAAATTTAATGATACTTATGCAAGTTCATTTAAAAGTAATCATTTTAAAGCTTCTTAAGTTAGTACTAGTAGGGGAAACTAGGTATACTTGACACTACTTTTACTTTTTCTATATTTCTCGAATTTTGAATTTTTATCATCGTAAAAAGATTTGTTTTTGAGAAGGATAAATGTACTTGTAAAAAAATTCCACTCTTCTGCGACTAAAACTGACCGAGTTATGGTGCTTTGAATTTCCTAATTTTAAGCCAATCAGCGGCCTCGTCGAGCAAGTGTTGCGAACTGATTGGTGGATCGTCTTCGAGGCGGCTATTGAAAAGGTGTAAAGTGGTCTAAGACAGCGATATTCAAAGCTCCATAACTCGGTCAGTTTTAGTCGTAGAAGTGTGGAACTTTTTTCGTTAAAATGTTAATGCGTGAAGAATATTTTACTAAATATGACCTATAGTACCGGGGGACCGTATAAAAATTAGAATTCGTAACTCTTTCAGATATATATTTATTGACTCAAACAAGATTAAATATAATTCTTCCCTTCATTTAGAGTATTTTTTCAATTGGGACTATATGCCTATCTTCTATAACGGTTTAGAAATTAGCTATTGGGCCACGATAAGTGTGGAGACCCTGCATATAACTACGCATGCAACCATGAAAACAATTGATAGAAATTATGGTTTCATTTGGTTTGTTTAGGGTTTTATGGCGTAAGAGCCAGATAGAAAATATAATTGTAATATTGCATAAATTTCTTCATTATTTTCCCATCGGTTTACTTTTCGCAAAGAATGCGCAATCACGATACCACATAAACATAGTCTCGTCGGATCCCCCTGCGTGGATGAATAATAATAATAGTTTGTATACATCCTTACCAGTACAGATGCCAGTGACTCCATCCGGTGCAATATCCGGTTTAAAACCCGGTTCACAGAGATCTCCCACCGACTTCTGGACACACTTGGAAGTGCTGCCCACCGGCACGCACACTTGATTCGCTTCACACTTGACCAGGCCAGAGGCACAGTCCGCAATCTCCTGAATACCTACAAGAAAAGTCTTCGGTCAGTTTTAATTCAGAGTCGCCGAAAACTAACAATTCAATTCTTTACTTTTGTCTTAGACTCTGTTTTTATGTGACAAGACATAAAATGCTCTCTGAAAGTGAAATAAATTAGGGAAGAATGGGGTAAAACCGGGTAGTGGGGGTAAAACCGAGTACTCTTGGTTCTGGCGGTATTATTTTACCTATCTAGCAGACAGATACTGAATTACATTCTACTAATCAAGAAAAAGGAACAGTCATAGTGGAGTTTTATAGCTGTTGAATTCACTGCATCTGCAGAGTTCGTACTCCTCCTGAAATTCCTGAAAAACTCCTGAATTTTGCTTTTTCTTTCTAAGGGCCCTGAAAGCTCCTGAAAATTGCATTTTTTTATCCTCATATTTATTTCTGTCTCCTGAAAAATTACAATCTAAGAGCAAAAGATAAAATTAGGATAAAACATAAAAATATGACGTTTCCATTTTTCCTTATTGATAGAAAATCACTGAAATTCGGAATTCTTACTTCCGACCTTCGCCGAAAGAGTCTACCGCTCACGTTCCGAGTCACCGCAATCGGGAAAGATGGGAGAATTGATATTTGGCATACTTTTTTGCCGATTTTATAAAAATTGTCCACACTATTATAATACTTAATTGTCCATATCCCCCAATATTGATTTTTTTTTCATGTTATCTCCTGAATTTTCTGTACTGTACTCCTGAAAAAACCCTTAGAAACTCTTGAATTTTACTATCATATATACAGTATGAACCCTGTCTGTGAAGGTTTATTTGTTTCAAGACGTCAATTCTCTAAAGTTCGTTTCAATTTAAACTGTCCTTACTTAAAAATCATTACAGTTCATAAAACTATATTTAGTCCAGCTTATTACACGTTTACTAAGGATTTATACCCTATCGAACAATAAGATTTTCTCCAGTAATCGCGCGGTTCTATTTCGTTTTTCATGACCTCTGTACTCGGGGTAAAACCGTTTACTCCAAGTGGCGTAAGACCCGGACAGTCAGTCTTGATGATTCCTCCGATTAAGAGGATAAAAACACATCAGACGTTGGTTATTTATTTTTAATGATGTTTATGGAATGATATAAGACGTGTCACTTTCTTTCTCCGCATGTTAACAACGGGAAATATGTCTCCCAACCCAACCGGGGGTACCAGAATAGACCCCTTAAATAAAGAAGATGGGTTAATCCGATGTAGAAACTGTCTTAGCTGTGGCACAGAGGAAGAAGACAACTGCTTTACATGTGGATTTTGTGACTAATATTCTCAAGTTGTCATATAAAGAAAAAAGATTGCAACTTTTTCATTGAAAATCGAGTTTCCCCTAACATTAACATGCAGTACCCTGTTTTACTCCATTAGTAGGGTAAAATCGGGTAGTGTGACTTTTTTATATATAAAATAATCACTGATAAAAAAAAATAATGGAAGTGTGACTTTTCCGGAAAGATATATTGTACTCCGATAAACAATGCATACTTTAATAAAATTTTTCAAGCTCTATGTCGAATATTTTAGCTCTAACAGGCTATAGAACCTTAGCTACCCGGTTTTACCCCACTTTCCCCTATTAATGAAAACTGTGGTAAGGCCTCGAAAAATTTTATTCTCTTGGTTTGTAAAATTGCAATTTAAGGCTGCGTTTAGGGCGTTAGGGACAAGTCTCATAATTTTAATGGTACATATGGTGTAGATAGTGCACGACACCATACCACTTTTTAAACTTTTAAAGCATATCAGTATAAAAAAAATACTTTTGGCGCGATCATTGTCGTTTAACGTTGACGAAATCTGCCTACGTTGCTTGTATATTGAGCAAGACCAGGTCTAGACTTAGCAAACTCTTTAACGGGGGGAAGACTTGCTGGCAAGCACACCAATTTAATGGAAACGGATAATTTTGATAGAGACTGATTTCGGAAATGTAAATTTTAATTAGATGATAATAAATAAAAGAGTTGATTATGAATGCAAATCTGAAACATCTAGAGATTTAATTATATGGAAGTAAGTTTAAAGACATTTGAAATTCTAGCCTTCTCTGTCTAACCTTACAGAAGTGGATGATAAAGAAATTTATATAGACACTGGGAACACGGCGCATGTATGTAGGATATTACCAATAAGCATAATTTAATCGCAGCGTGAATAAGAATTGTGAAACTAGATTATCACGTACGATAGATGGCGCCAGGAGTCCTGTTCATGATAAGTCACGAACAGCGCCCTCTTTTTCCTCACAAAACCGTGGAGCACGCTCCGAGAGTCACAGACTGGCAACCCTCTCTCGAAACCTCTCTTTCACTACTATATAGGCTCCTCCGCACGGCTCAATTAAGCCGCGCGAAGTCTATCATTATGCAACGGTAACTATATCCCATTTAACTTTTCCTTCTGGTTATCACTAATTCAATTAACTACTTTTAACCCATTAACGTCTTAATCCTGGAGATAATCCAGTAGTTAAAGTGAACATGCCTTCATGTCAATCATTAAACTCCTTATTGTCTTTCTCTTGTATATATTTCCCCCCTGGAAATTCTCCCTCTAGTTCTTGAATAAACGTTTTGTATTCAACTTGAAGCCTCTTCGTTTTCTTCATGTAATAATTTGTTTTAAATCTAATGTGACTGAAACCCTAATAAATCCCCTAGACTTAATTCAGATCCATTTACCTCTTAAAGTTAACCCTCCTGTGAGCGTTCTTTTCAATCTAATGGAATTCCCACATGTATAAAACTTGAGTCGCAATTTTATTCATCGTAGGTATTTCCTACTGAGTTTCAAAAACATTTAAAAAGATCTATGGCCAGCATATATCGCGATTACCAAAACACTAAAAACAATCATATTCAGTTAAAGGATTAAAATATAACCTTCTCTCATATGCGATGATATTTTATAAAATCGGAACTTCGAGCAAACTTCACTTGTAAACCCAAACTGCTGAAGGATCACGGTGTTCTCTTTTAACCCCTTAACACATTGTTGACCGGCAATTTTACACAGAGGCTGTCTCATATCACCTGCTATTATTTCGTAATTGAATGTGGAAGCAAAACAAATTAACTCGTGACCGGTCAACAACGTTTGGGCATGAAAACACGAGTTAATTCGTGATTGGTCAACAATATGTTAACATACGACGTATCTAACACGTGCATCGAATTACAGAACTTTTGCTATTTAAATCTGTATTTAAGTCAGCGTAACAATTAGTTTTAAATGAAAAAAAATCCCCTGGACACGCTTAAATGTCTCAACTATCCTTTACCATCTTAAATAGATTGGAATAATAAAAAATCTATCAAATGGGTGGTGGCATCCGATTATGAGGTTAAAATAGTATGGCAAGGGGTTAATAGTAAGAGTACACTCAAAAAATGTCATAAGAGCAAAACTAGGTATTCCATTTCTGAAACATTTATCACCGTAAATTTGCATTGTTAGAATGCTTGCAATATTTCCCAAGTTTACCAGTATCCATGGAAGGCATTCATTGAATTCAAAGCTTTTTAAATTGTATGTCGCGTCTCCAAGAATGATAATGTAGAGCAATATTAGGAGTAGTTCTTTATCCATTAACAAGCTTCAATATCTAAGATGAAATAATACATCTAAGAAGTAGGTAAGAAGTAACGTTTGGGCATGAAAAACACGAGTTAACTCGTGACCGGTCAAGAGCGTTTGGGCATGAAAACACGAGTTAACTCGTGACCGGTCAAGAGCGTTTGGGCATGAAAACACGAGTTAACTCGTGACCGGTTAACAACGTTTGGGCATGAAAACACGAGTTAACTCGTGACCGGTCAACAATGTGTTAATCAAGAATGTTTAAACTCAAAATCCTTATGTTCATTTAAGATCAATATTGTTTTAAAGTGTGAGAATAAGAATGAATTTTGAACTTACTGACACAAGCTCCTTGTTGAGGATCGAATAGCAAGTCAGTGGGACACCTGGGAATGCAGCCGTAGCCTCCAACCGTGTTGCGGCACTGAAGCTGAGGATCAGCACAGTCGTCAAGACCTTCTGTGCACTCGTCCACGTCTGCGAATACGATGGGGAGGGAAGAACAGAAGATCACGCACAGACACAGACAGTTTTGGGGAAGGGAAAGGATAGGGATCACCACGACATTCACTACAGGGGCGTAACTAGGGCAAATGGCGAACAGAGACATAGCACTTTTTAAAGTCGTATATTGCATGACTCTATAAAGCTATAGTATTTTGTCTCCGTGACACTTTCCAAGATTGGCCTTCTAGGTATCTATGACCCTTTCCTCCCTGGCCACGCCATTCCATTCACTACCGTGCTCGTTTTCTTCAAAAATAGAGGTTCAAACTTAGACTCCCTCTTTTGCTTTTATCCATGGGGAGTTAAAGGAGTTGTAGCTACTAATAACTTTTCTTCAAATTATGGGTTTTTTTTTTATTTTTTTTAGTATAAAACCTCACAGAATTTCTTATATAACCTTCCGTCTGGCGCATCTAATCTGTAAGAAGAAGCACCGATATTTTTTGTGCCTAAGTGTGGGTTTTACCGAGAAAGGTGTGGGGCCTCTTGTAGCTTCCTGCCTCTCTACCACTCACACTAGGGTGTCGTGGTTTTTTCTCTAGTGCTATTTTGATATACGCGAGGGACACGTTAAGCTGGCAGATGAGTTGAGCCCAATTACGTTTATATTCTTGATTTCCTAAACTTTTTCAATATTTCTCTATATATACCTGCAAAAGTTCGTATACTTGTGTCCTAGCCCTAATTCAGTGATATTGATCGTCATTTCCAATATGTTGTTACAAAAATGTCAAATGATTTCAGGCTCTCAACGACAAGAGTTGTCATTGCTAAGGAACTTTGCAAGAAAACAAACGTCCAGTTGCGTAACTAAGGTGGGGCAGGTGTAGCAAAGGCCCTGGACACAATTGCAAGGGGGCGCAAAATTAAGGAATTCATTGGTTGTATTTAATATAAAAGTTGGATTTTTTGAAGCTTTTATTCCCAAGATTCTTAAAAATTGAAATAGCTTCAACAAAGTGTGGGGAAATCCTAAAGATGGAGTCAATGACTATGGGGAAAAAAGTCATGTACATATTTTTTTCATTACTATTCATATGTGTGTGGGTTTTTATTTTCAATGGATTAAAAGATTTGTGCACATTTTATATTATTTTTCAAATGCGAGATAAATGGAATGCGCCTTCTATTTATAAATTTCTAATATATCTAAAGTTTCTTACAAACTTTGAATTTCTTATTTAAGCTATATTTAATGATTAAGGTTAAAATGCACCAAATTTTTTGTGAAAATTCAACGAAATTTTGTTTAAAAAAATCTGTAATGTGTAATTCCAGCAACTCAAAATATTTATATGTTATATTAATATATTAGTTTTATATGTTATTTTTTGTTTATTTCCACCTTTAATTCGGCACAAACTTTCGGAAAAGAAAATGAGTATCACATTTCAAAAGAAATAAAAAGAGGGGCGCAGTTTCGGTATTTCCCCTGGGCGCCATTTTATGTAGGTACGCCACTGCAAACATCAACTCCTTCCTGAATTCCTAAACGTTTAGTTGAAATTGCAAGGAAATACAAAAAAAGTTATTTAAAAACACAAATATAACTTTATATGACCGAATAGTTCAGTTTGATAAGCTTTTCCTTAAGGCTAGGCTGAAGTTTATCTTTTAATCTCACAGATGAGTTGCGCCCGATCATGTTAGCATTTGTATTGTATCTGACCGAAAGATAAAGATGAAAACGTTCCTCATCGCTATCTCTGGTTTGATTTGGTATAGTGTGGTTAGATTAGCGTCTCGAGCTACTCGATGGCTGTTTTTTATGGATCTCTCAATTCTGAATTATGGCCAGTTGACATCAATGATCCCTGAACCTACTTCCACATCATAAAGCATAAGGGAAGGATTCCATCCCCATCGGACTTAGTATGCTCGATTCTAAGCGGATGATAAGCGTCCCTAATCTAGTGCAGATGCATGTTCTAAGCGGATCTGCACTGGAACACGGTCCATTCTAAGCAGATGATAAGCGTCCTTAATCTGGTGCAGATGCACGTTCTAAGAGGATCTGCACTGGAAAGGGTCTCGAACTGGTGATCCTCCGGCCCTAAAACCGAGACTTTAACACCAAACTTCCAGGATCACATCCCTGCTGGATTTACCAGACACTTTAGTTGAAAACAAAAACAACAAAAAAAAGAGATAAGTTTAAACCTCCTATTCTAAAGTGGTAAATTATACGCACAATACGAGAATTTATGTGCTCAAGCAACAAGTAAGCACATTGAACATAAAGAACTACAGCAGAATAATACTTTTTTACGAAATCAGGGTACAAATCACTAAAATAACTGAAAATTCTTTTATTCAAATGCCATCAATATTCAATTCTGATGCAAAAGGAATTAATAATTAGTTCATCGCGATACATTAGCTCTAAAAATATGGGTTTCTAGGAATTCGAAGTTCCTGTTCAATTTAAATCTAATACAATTTTAATAACATTTATCTTAAAAATTAAGAGCCAGCCTGCATATCAGCCAGCAGCCAGAGAGTCATTCAGTCATTTTAGAGACCATACTAAAAATTCTACGTTTTAAAGCATTTCTTAAAATTTTACTAAGACGGCATTTGCATTATTTTCTTAATGCATCTCTAAACAAAGAATTTTGAATTATTTTGAGTCTCAAAAAATAGTTGATAACGCTAGAGCAGATGAGATAATCTTTTCAATTTATTGACTTCATAACTGGCGATTTTAAATCCTGATTTATCAGTACGATCATAACAAGCTTGCAATCGCAGTCATGAGGTATATTATCTTTCCGAATTTATCAGAATGATAATTTAATTCTTTTATATTTTTTTCGCCAAACTTTAAAAAGTCTTATTTTCATTTAAGTTTATATTTTATTGCATTTTTTATCAGTTAAACAATATTCATTGATGGGATAACTAAAGACACAAGAATTCAATCCGGTGATGAAACTTTTCCGAAGCCTACCATTCTTTAATTAAAACCTGTAGAATATATTAATTAGATAATAGTTAAATATTTTACGAACAATTAAATTTCAAATAACAGTTTCAGTATATATACCTATTAAACCAATAATTAAAATTAAATATAAATATAATGTTACCTAATTAATAATCATACAATGAAATACATAAAGATAATTAGATTATAAACTATTACTAAGAAAAAGACAACCCAGAATTGGAATTTCCAACAATCAAATGCCAATCGATCTTAGGAACCGATTATGTCACATTAAATTCAATTTTATAGGCGCCTAACCTTCTGTGAAAGCCAATTGTTGGAAAAAACAAAAGATAATTAATTAGATAATATTTACAGTTTAGGTAATGTTGTAAGTTATTTTGCCTTTATTTATAGTTTTATTCGAACTGTAAATATATCATGTTAAGAAGTCTCTATCATGATTTAATTGCATTAATTATGCAAAACATGTTTGATCCGATTACATTTCAAAATTATTCTGTTTCGTAATTATTCTTTTTAAGAATTTTCAAATATAATACATTGATTATATTTGAAAATTGTTATTCCCCGATCTTTCTGGAGTGGCATAGCATACCTTCGCAGTTGTCCTTATTGTCGTTCCACTTGAAACCAGCAGGACAGTTCCTGTTCCTTGTTGGCTTCTCCAGACACTGGTAGGACCCATGAGAGTTTTGGCACATCTGTGTAGTACGGTCACACGTGTCGATGCCTTCCGCACATTCGTCCATATCTGAAAAAACCCCCAAAAAAATTACCTCAGTTATTAATAGTATCTCCTCAGTTATTAATAGTATTCATTGCAAAGAAATAGTGAGCCATCAGTTTTGTTTGCTTGTTTCTCACTTGCTCTGAACGTTCTCCAACTGCCAAGTGGTTCTTTCGAATGATGTTTAGTATGGACGAGTTTTCTGTTTTGTTTATTTGCGATAAAGTAGGACTTCCGCCCTACCCATCAACTTCCGGTGATAATTTTAAGTCAATGGGGAACTTCGAAATTTCAACACTCTGTTTCAAGACATTAATTAATGTTTAATGTGAAGTTTTCTAATGTTATGGCTTAAGGAAACTTAAAAAAAATATTAAATGTAATGTTTCTATTGTAGTAACTCCCAATGTTTATTTAAAATAAGAGCCTAATTTTGTAGAAAGGTTCTTATTCTTTATCGCTCTTTTAACGCTTTGTGTACTCAAAAAAGAACCGATTCTAACTTGGCGCTTGATATGGAATCCAATTGGATTTGACGATCGCTTAAATTGGAGTGTTACTGGAAAACGGAAGTAAACCCTCACCACGGAAGTTCAGTGAAACCAAAATTAACAAATCAGAAAACTCGTCCATACACTAGCCTTGTACCACCAATCTCGCCGGGAATGTTGGTTGTGTTTAATTTCAATACATTTCTTGTGCATAACCATGGTGTCAAGTTTTTAAGCTTCAAATTGACACAGAAATTTAAGCAGCGCTATTTTAGTAGCCTTACAACTGTTCTGTTCATTGTATATTTGATAGAGTCAAGTTACATGACGTCATGATCGCTTAAAAAACGTAAATATTCGCGTCATCTAACAGCACTTCGTATTACGCGGTGCCTTAACTTCAACCTTCTTAAGTGGGGCATTCACCGCTGTTCCATTCCACAGTTTTTGGAACACGGGAAGGGAAAACCTTTCGTCAATGTTGAAACCCAATGAAAATTGGCGCAAATGGATTGGAGGTTTGGAATCCCGAATCGTTTGAAGTCTGATTGGAATGGTCGGATGGCCTTTTGAGACCCCGTTGCGAGGGTAGCGGGAAAACAAAGCTTCTGCCTAGATTGGGACCCCGCTACGAGGCTAGTAAACGAGGAAATTCCCCGTGTGGGGAGGGGGAGTGTGGGAGGGAGTAAGTCCGCGACTTTGCACCTCCTCAAACAATATGTCTCAAAACAAACTTTGGAACATCCGTGAATGATTTACCTAAAATTTTAGACTGGAATGAGTGGAATACAAACCAGTTCCTGGGACAAATGGCGCAGCCTAGCCTTCTCGTGAATGCCCATCTTTAGCCCTTACGCAAAATGCGCAGTTGATTCCTGTATTAAATTGGCGCGAAGCTATTTTCGTGTATTACGAGAGCGCATGCAAACATCATATTAGCTGTATTTAAACATGCTGACCCCAGTAGCACAAAGATATTGTACAATATTGTAAGATATTGAAAAATATTCGCAATATTGGATAATATTGTACATTATCATATATTATATGATATCAAACAATATTGTACAATATCGGGCAGCATGTTGTGCTACCTGGGGATAGAAAAATTAAAGAATAGCAAGTATAATCATTCAGCATGCTATGTATATTTTCTAATAAGCCGAATGCCACGAAACCACTTCTTTGGGATGAAATATCATACGGGTTTAAATCCGGAGACGGTAGAGCAATACCCAGCCCCAGGGTTGAGCCATCATGGGTTACTACCGAACTGTTCCAGAGATTCTTAAAGGAATAGACCGTTCCATCAGAACCATCAAGAGAACTGGTACTGCTTTAGGAGTTCTAAGACTTCCACATCGATGGAAAGAAGTTGGACACTACAAGCAACATCGAATGGCAATAGTTTAGTTATATTAACGTCCCGTTTTGAAGCAACACGAGGACTATTTTGGGACGGACCTCGTGTTCCGGAACCGCCGTCAGATGACGATATTCTTTTGATAGTGTTTAAGTTTATTTTATTATTCATTTATTATTGATATTTCTCATTTTCAATCCTGTACATTTCTGGAAATTGTGAATTGTTTCGTAAATTTTGTTTCTCGATAAAGTGGTTCGGGCTTTTGGTTGTGGGGGGCGCCGGCTCTGGCTCTGGTGTTCGTGCTTTATCCATCTTGTGCCCATTTAAAACCGA
>BGPR01025656.1:6481-22168 GCA_013235015.1 Araneus ventricosus
ACCAAAGATATAAAACATAAATAAGATAAAAGTCCAATATTTACATAACTAAAAGAGTTATCAAACAATTTTAAAAAATCACAATAATAAAATTATCAGCCAGCCAAGAAAAATAAATCTAAAAGCCTTAAAATTTTAAGTTTAAAAATCAAATCCTCTAAAAAACAAGCACTGAAAGCTAATTAAGAAGATTTTAAAATTATAAAGAATTTTTGACAAAACGGGACCCTTATCTCAGTGAAATTCAATCGCAGATCGCTCAACTAATCAAATATTTCTCTTTAATCGTTTGTTGACAGATTTTGTTGCTAATGAGATTCCCGGACCAGGCCTCTCATGTTGTTGTAAAGGTTTGATTAAGTAGTAATTGCTCGTAAGGGGACAACTGAACAAATAAGGATCAGCGTCCCCAACATTTCCACATTTACAGTTGGCTGAAGAAGTTATTTTTAACCTGTTGAGATAGCAAGGAAATGGTCCATGCCCAGTCAAAACATATGCAGGATATTTATTAAAAAGAAAAAGGTTCAAGTTGACCTCTAGAATAAGTAGGTAAATTAAAAAAGTGAATAAACGAATAAATAAAAAACCGAAGATATTTCTACAGTTGCTTCAATTTATTGTGTAATCAAAAGACGCCAACTATCAAAATAAACTAATAAGAACATATGCACTAAACTCTAAACATTTTTACTTAGTTTGCCACTGGTAGGTACGGTGAATATTTTTAGAATTTTTAAACGCTGTATGTAATTATGTGAGTTAGGTAACATTTCTGACCTATTTGTTTCATGGCTAAAAGGGCTTTACCTTAATATTCAAGTCTGAAATACACTTTCAAATATTTTGGAAGATGGGAGTTCGGAGATTGAATGTTTTAATACCTCTCAGTGCCTGAACGATGGATTTAATCTTTTATTTAGATGCGTTTGCTTGAAATCCAAACTCAGTATAAATGAACTTGATTTGATTTTCGTTTTCCAATTAAAATCACATTGTAAATTATTAATCTTCAAATAACCAAGAAAATGACGATTGTCGGTGAAATGGGTATGATGTCAGGTGCTCTAAGGTGAAGGAAATATGTAAAAAAAATGCAAGGTTTTCAACAGTCTACACGATGATATTTTTCAACACAACCTGCTGTTATATCATTGAATTTTTTTCTACAAATCGTACATATTATCATTAGATTTTTGACGCATTACCTAGTCTCATATGAACCTCCTCCGGTTATGAGAAAACTGTAGAAAAGTATCGCTTTTAAGTAAATGTCGTAGACTGATGGAAACCATGATTTGGGATGTAATGCTTGGTTTCTGTGCTCAGAGCAAATATTTAACTTATTAATCCTTGATAAGATTAAGGAATAGACTTGATAGTTATTTGTTTTCTTTTTTGCTATATACTTCTTTAAATTTTTAATTAATGCCAACTTTATTTGGAAATTCATTTATTAAGTTGATATTTTCCTTTAATTTTAAGATTTCTTTTAGAGCATTAACTTCATCCATATTAGTTATTTTTTTAGTGTTCTTGAGTTCTGAAAAGTCCTGTTATGAAATCTAAGCATAATTGGAAAACCTTGAGGACATTTTTAATTAACTCGTTCAGGCTGGATCTGAAATTTGCATTATTCAAGTGTGACCCATCGGTGGTACACGCCGGCGTCAACGTGTTAAGGAAATTCCAAGTACCCAAACGAAAAGGAAATACTCTGTGTTTCTAGACACTTCATACACTTTGGATTTGCTACTCCACCAGTTGACTACCTCGTTAGGTCAAGGGCACTACCCCCTGGGACGGATCCTCTGGTCCAAGCAATCATGTTTGAAATCAAGACCTTCATGCTCACTGATGTCACTTGTTATGCTTCGGGGATTGTGGTCCACTCCCAAGAAACCATGCGCTCTGTTGAATCCCCCACCACTGGTGTGTGTGATTTGCTGTTCTGTTTTGTATTTGCCATTCTTAATTACCATTGCATTTGATACAGGGGTTTCATACGTACACTTATTTGCATTGCGAAAAAATCCAAATAATTTAGAGCAGATTTTTGCTCGGTATTTTTATCTATAAGTTTATATCTTCGTTTGTTTGAAAATTCGTTAATTTATCGAATCGTCTTTGAAGATATCCAGGCAATGATTTGTTTCTGCTTAGAAAATTAAATATATAGTTTTAGGTCAATGACTTTTCATTGTTAATTCAATTTTTCAAACACGTAAAAAGTACTCTCTGCCATATTTGCAAATTTGGCGATTTAGCATAAATGCTCAGAAATAGGGTATTGGATTGATACCAATTTTTGGTTTCACTTTTTCCAATACTTTTGTTTATTTAGATGTATAGCTGCCTGCTTTATCTTGATTGAAGAATACTGATTGATGGGTGTGTGGGTAAAGAGATTGGAGTTATTCCATAATCATTGGCAATAAACTACTAATATAATAATATGAAATGTTTTTTTTTTCATTTTCCATTTTTTTCCAACTATACATATCTTTAATTCTTCTATTATATACAGAATTGACAACAACCATAAACTATAAAACTTCTTTAGATTCTTTCATTCTTCAAATTATCTCCTACTTCACAATACAAAAGAGATATTTTTTATCGAAATTTCTTAAATATTAATATATGAAGTTCATCAAAAGTTCAAATTAAAAAAAAATTCAGCAGATAAATGATTCTCATACAAAAATTCTGTACCGAACTATGCAGTCAGCTATATGGTGAGAAGAATGACATAAAAGCCAAAAAAGTGCGTATAGTCTTCATAAATATTGAAATTATAATTTATTATCTTATTTACAGTTTAGATTTCAAAATTTTTTATGAGTTCTTTATGTTGGTATGTTTTATTTTAAAATCAAGAATCTTATTACTGAAATATTCGTAAAACTCTGCTTCTTTTTTAGATACGTTTTTGCAATAATTTTTTTATTAGAGTGTTGACTGTGCAGGAAAAGCACGAAAAGAAATTCGCTGACTAGTTATTTTGTCATTAGATGTACCGATTACATGGCTTTTACAGTACAATAACAGAATAAAAATATTCATCTTCAGAAAAAGAATTGAAAACGTAGCCTTCTATCCATTATTTATTTACAAACACAATTATATGCTTCTGAAATATTAAAACTACTTTCAATAAAACGATTGCTTTCATAGTACATTAAAAACGCTAAAAAAAGCGTGAAAACAAACTGTAAAAATTTAAATCACTAAATGCAAATTTTTCTGTATAACATTGTTACTGCATTCACTTGACAATTTGTATTGAGAGATTGATATTTCTTGTTTTCTCGTTACAGAATTTTTTATTTGTTATTTTTAATGGATTCTAATTCGCAAAGTAAGAAAAAATTCAAAAGTATCTTCTATTATGTAACTTTATTTTGTGCTAATTAGTATATCTTTGCTATAATAAGGCTCTGAATAATTTTCTCTGTTGAATTTCAGAAGAGTTTTTCCTGTTTATTAGGACAAGTTTGCAAATGAGCATAGATGCCGCCTCCTAGCTACTATGCTTTTCGAAATATGCGCATAAAAAAAGATGAACTGAAAACAGAAAATATATAATGCCATATCTAATTAAGTGTTAAGTAACTGTAATGATCATTGTCATAGGGATCCTTTCGTCTCTAAGAATCTTCTCAGCCATTTATATTAATTAACATCGTTTCAAATATTGTAATCGATATTTAAGCCAGGTTAATCTTGAAACTTTTTTTCTGCTATACAGTTATTGTATAAAATTTCTGTTCTTGAGAATGCCTTTGTTCAGTTATCTCGGTTCTGAAATCCATTCGGACCAAACATTATCTTACTTTTCAGTCAACTGCAGAGTTCATATATCTGAGTCAATTATTTACAGATGTTTAAGGAAATTATTACTTCAAGCGTTCCTAGAGCTGTCTTGCATGCGATTGGTAGTATTTTTTAATCTCGTGTGCAAATGGCAATATGAAAATTATCCCGAAAATATGGAAGAAGAACAGCACATCAAAACAAAAAAAAATCCATAGTTCTGAATTGTCCCATAGATGGCGTTCTTTACAATGACACACAGAAGTAACTATTTAGTGTTATATTGTAGAAAATATGATAAATATTATGTACAAAAAAGTTCAGTAATTCGCTTAAACAAAACGGAAATGATATCTTCTTCCTTAGAGCAAACATCGTGCACTATAAAATCTAAAGTCTTCTGCTCGATATAGAGCCATATTGAATTAGATATTTGTTGAGTGCCATTGCCCGAGATTCTTCTCATTTATGAGCTTTTTATCAATTAAAAATTACAAGAGAGGACGTTAATAAATAGCAAGTAAGTTGTTCTTAATTAGCCCCTGCAGTTTAGATGTTGTTGTTGTTAAAAGTGAGGTTTTTTTTGTTATTTTTTGAAACGTTATAGAGTCGGGTAATTAGGGATTGATTGTAAAGGTGCAAGTAATCGAGGCCTTAACTCTATTTTGTCGGTTTAAGCGGTAGAGCTCATTCAGTGGTGGAATATAGTTATGCGTATCTCCCGTTATTATGTGCAAATGAAATCTGACTTTTAATTGCTCGGTTTTTGTATTTTAGAATTTCATCAAAGACTTTACTTGAGAGTTGTTTTACTAAGTAATCGATCCTTTCGAAGTGAGGGTCTTGGTGATTCACGTCATTACTTTTGTACCAGGTTACGTTTGGCATAATGCGGAAAACTTTATTTTGCAGAATTTGGATTTTATTTCTGTAAGATTTTGCTGTCGTGTCTCTAATTTGAGCAACATATTTTAGGATAGGTCTTATTACTTCTTTGTAGATAAGTACTTTATTATTGAGAGACAAAGAAGAGTGACCTCCATTAAATGGAATAATGAGATGAACTTTAACCCAAAGCTTCTTGGTGCGATATTTTATGTGATTTCTTAACGTAATTTGTTGTCTAGGAGCAGTCCAAAATAATTCACATCTTTGTCCCATGTGATATCTACTTCAAAGAAACACAGTTGTTTAATTTCTCGCCTTTTATGACCTTTCCTAAACATTATAGTGTCAGTATTGAAGGATACACGATAGAGGGTTCACCATCGTTCTATTTCATTAAGTCCGTGTTGGAGCTTCTGGATGACAAATGAAGTTTTAATTCCTTGGGCTAGAATGACCGTATCATTGTCGAAGAGACAGTTCATAATAGTCTCATAATAGGGGAAGTCACACGTTAAGAAGTTATATAAGGAGGACTGAGGATGTTTCCCTCTGTAGTTCCAGCTTTCATTTGGTAAGCAATAGAAATAACTTTGTGGATGCTAACGTGAGAAGTTCAGCCATTGAGGAATTTAATGACGATGTCGATGACAGAAGTAGGAAAGTTGAATTCGATCAATTCGAAGATTAGCCCATTTTGCCAGATTCTATCAAATGTTTTGCAAGGAAGACTTCACCAGTTTAGTATTAAAACCATCTATGATTGTGTTTGTAATACGCAGCAGTTGATAAACTCAACTACGTCAGACTCTGAATCCAAATTGATCAGCTAGAATGAGGTTATTGGTGTGGCAATAATTAGTTAACCTGATGAGAAGCACTTTTTTGTAAATCTTTTCCAGATTGCTGAGAAGGCTGATTGGGCAGTAGCTATCTGCAAGTTTGCAGTTCTGATTTAGCTTTTTATACATGAGGTTTTGAACTATTTTCCAGCTTATAGGAAAGCCATAAAGTAATAATCATGTGTTTATGAATTTAGTAATTGAATGTAGTGAATGAAAAGGTTGTTTTAGTAATGAATGTTGTGAGAGAGCATTTAAAAAGCATTGTTTGGGATCCTATCAGGACTTGCAACTTTCTTCGGATTTCTTCGTATTCGTTGTTGTATTCGTGTTCTAGTATTCGTTGATTGCTCTATTGACATCAATAATTTGCTTGTTGTCATAAGATTCTGGGTTTTCTTTAAAAGATATTGCCAGGGCTCTGAGAAATGAATTTACTTTTCCCAGACCATCTGTGTCCAGAATTGGTGAAACGCGTAATTTTTTTCAAAGTCTTCTGTTTTCTACATAAATGGTGTTATTTTCTGTGTTGAGACTGGTGAGGAATTCTCTTCAGGTGCTATTTTCGAAGTCTTTAATATAGTTTTCAATTTCGTTTTGTAAGCGATGCTGTCTTTTTTTATAGGGGCATAACACGTTCTCTGCCATTCTTTTCTGATACTATTTAATTGCTATTTAGTCCGTGATGGCAGGAGGAAGCTTTTAAAGATAACCCTAGATGAATTTTATTTTGAAGCTAGGTTGATACAGGTATTAACCCATTATCTGCCAAAACTCTACTATTTCACTTTTCAAAAGAAAATTACATTAATATGATAACATGAATGAAATTTGAAAGAAAACACTATTTCTGAAAATTTTTAATTAAACTGATTAATTAAATATATTTTAATTATAAAAATAATTATTATTGGATTTGTACCTTTATATCTATAGTGATATAAAGGTACAGCATAGCAGTCAGTTCAACATTCAGATGCAACAATCAAAGCTAAAAATTGAACTGTTAAGGTGAAAACAAAGTCCCACAAAAGGGCCAACGGCAGATAATGTGTTAATGCAGCTAGCGAGTTTGAATATAATATCTTCGATGTCATTTATGGATGATACTTTGTTTACCCAGAAAGGCTACTAGGATTTTTTTTTCGTTGATTCTTGGCCAGTAAGTGGTTTTGATAGTGTTTTCGATAGATTCAAAATTGGAATTTATATCAACTTGAAATATAAAATGGTTGTAGTCTTTTGAGGGATCGTTAATAGATCTTGCTTCCTCCGACGAGATGTTTTTAATAATGCCAAAGTCTAAGGTGCTTTAGTTTGGTGAATTTACAGGAATACAGGCCCAAATTAAACCCAGTAGGGCCCTTAGGTGATGCAAGTCTTGGGGCACCCTTTCCAAAACCAGAAATTTTTTATTGATTTTTATGTCTTCTCTATATAAGCAGTTTTAAGTAAAAAATGTTAAGACAATCTAAAACATTAAATTGCGGGTCACCTTCAAGAAAGTTGATATAAGTCTCTAGTCTGGAAAATTTAATTTAAATTTAAAAATAATTTTAAACAGAATGGTAAAAAAATATTAAAAACTTTTAATAATGTCTAAATACTCAAATACAAAGTTTGTTAGAGCTTTTGATTTGAGAGTCGATTAGCCAACTTCAAATAAGTTCAGACACAGTGATCTGCAAGCAAATTTGGAAAAATGAAACAAAAAATACTAAAAATGATGTTCTGAAATTTAAGAAATAGGTGATTATAATTTGAATAAGTTCGAAAACACAGGACTCTTATAAAATCAAAAGAAATCATGAAATTAAACCGACCTTAAAATAATGCAAAAGAGAAAAAAATCAAGGTCTTGGGGGCCCTCAAAGATGCAGATTCCCTAGACAGTGCCTACTTTATCTATTTGACAACGTAGCCCTATTTTTGCTCATATTTTTATTTTATATGAAAAAGGAATCTTATTTAAAAATTAAAGGCGCCCAAGAATTAACTCCGCTGTCCAAATTTCTTCAGAAGGATTCATGAAACTTATGTGAAAAGTCCCATTTGTTCCGAAGAAACATGGAAGCATCCGTCATCTGTTTGATGTCCTTTTAAGACAAGTTTCCTAACCGAAGTGGATTAAGAAATATGTGTAGAGTTATTGATCAACATAAATAATGTTAGGAACAATATATGATATTAAGGATTCAACAGTAATGAAAAAATATGTTTTTCTTCCTGATAATATATATTCAATCTAAATCTGTGAGGATATCACATTTTTTAGTATAATTTAAGAACATGATAAATTGAATTTTACAAAAATAGCATTTTTATACATATATCAAAACAAAATTTCAAATACTTCTTTAAAATTTGACAATTCATTCAATTTTGCCAAATAATTTTTAATTAAAATATTTTTATCTTGTCGTTCAGTCTAATGGTATTAAATTCTTGTCTTTCAGCAACTAAGAACACGATTAAACTGAATTTTGCGAAAAAAGTACACTCATACGTGGATGAAAATATTTTTGTCAGATCTTTCATTAAATTTTATCAATTCCTTCTAAACGATTGTTAACAATTCAGTAAAAATTTACCTCAAATAATTGCATTTACATTCAGAAAACAGAAAAAATTCTCGAATAAACTCAGAAAAACCATTCTGCTGCAACATCCGCCATTTTTTCTCAAACTGAAATTTAAATTCCTTTCGATAATAAATCCATCTTGTATCATCATTTAACGAAGATATTATTGAAAAAGTTCCTATATCAAAAAAGACGAATTCTGCGAAATAACTCATGAGTTTTGCACCAAGATAATTTGCTTTCTTGCAGTGTCATTATTATCCGTTACTTTTTGACGAAAAAGTCAACAAATACGTCCTCACGAGCTCCATATTCACCTGACGGTTGAAGCCGACTTTTCGTTTTGTGTCTATTTATTCAATAAAAGGAAATTGGCTACGAACCCTGAAGGAGTTTCAAGGAAACGAATTTAAGGCATGTTAAGAAGAATGGAAAAACGTTACCAGAAGTGCATTGCAATCGGAAGAGTATACTTTCAAGGAAATATTAATTTGTCAATAATTATTACAACTTTTGTTTTATGACAGCACTCCCAATATATCTTTTGATCACAGAAATTTCTGCTATATATCAACAAGAGAAACGCAGTACTTCGGTTTCAAGCAAACATTTGAACTTCTCTTTTACCATTCTAGATTCAAGATATCATTACAACTATTATTTTTAACATATGAATTTATATATTAGCATATAATAATAGCTCTAACAATGTCTTCAAATATCTTCCTTACATTAATTCCAAGATTTTAAGCTCCGAGCTGCATGCAAGAGCGGATACAAGAAAGAGGTGGCGTTGGGTCTTAAATCGTATGCTGTCCAGAATGTCGTGCATTGAATTTTTTTACTTTTCTTTTCTAGACTTTCGATTAAAGTGATTGTATTAATATAATAAAAGTCAGACGCAACTGGGTGTTTACGGGGACCGGACATTAGTACCATTACCACAAGAAACAAAAGCTCTTCCTTATAAATGGGTCTTTCGAATCAAGAAAAATCTAGATGGCACAATTAATAAGTATAAGGCGTGACTTGTGATTAAAGGCTTTAAACAAAGACATGGTATTGATTATAACCAGACTTTCAGTCCAGTCACAAAGTTTATAGGAATGTACGTTCTCTAATAAGTATTGCAGCAAGTGAGAAGATGCATCTTATGCAATTTGATGTCTCGACAGCATTCTTATATGGTGATCTAGATGAAACAATTTATATGTGTCAACCTGAAGGTTATAACGATGGTTCCATAATGTATGCAAATTCAAGGAAAGTTTATATGGATTGAAGCAAGCTCCTCGATGCTGGCATAAAAGTAACTATAAAAGTATAACCATAACAGAGCAACAATACGAGCTGTTTAAGAATAAGAAACAAGAAATCGATTCTTCGAACTAGGAAAAAAAATTAACCTAATAAAGGTTATAGTTGCAGATTTAAGGCGGAAATTAGTATTAGCCTCCTCGAAAAATTAACGGTAGAGGTAAAACATTGATAATATCTACAATTTTAATTTTTAAAACGTTCTTCAATACCTGGTAATGCAAATATGTTTCCTTTCTTTCGTAGGAATTTGACTTCGAATGTTTCACCTTGCACAGTTCCCACATAATGTTTTTTGCGCTTATTTACCACAAATTTTATTAAAACCCACTTTTCTATTTTGATATAATATTGCAATATACTTTATACAGATGGCCAAAGTACAGGATGATGCACTTGGCCAAGATTGAGTACCCCCTGTCATATTATTTAATTTTTTTTCAGAAAAAATTTGTTCTTTTATTGACAAAGGAAACATTAAAAACTTGCGTTGAAGACAGGGAGAAAACTGCAACATCTTCAGCAACTTAAATTCCGATCCGAAGAACTATGCTTAAGTTTCAGTTGAAAAATGATAAGCCGAGAGCGACCACTTGTAAGGTGACACTGTAGCCACTCTAAACTAAACAGTTTGGAAGGCGAAACGAAATTTCTGTATTCTCTCGTTTTGATATATCGACAGTTTGAAAAGGTAGAGTTCTAGCTAAGGTATAAGTCCTCTCCCTTTAGTGCGTAGACAACAAAATTAAAAAATTTAGCTTCAAAATTAACCAGTTTTCCTGGACCCTATTGCTTTTTTGTAATTCCTAGCTTTAGTCAGCTAAGATAAGAATAAAAATTTAATTTTTTCCGAAAAAGTGGGGGAGTTAACAGAAGCCCCCCCCCCCTTCTCAAGCTTGACTCTTGACCACTGTCCTGGCAATTGAAAAGTAAATCTTGAAATTAAAAAAAATAATGGTATTTTTCCAAATGAAACTTGTTTCTTACAGGTAATTATTCCAGTTATTCAGAAATTTATATAAAACTTATCTATCATTTCCAGTAGTAAAGGAACGCCTGTTGTTGCTGTGGACTTTGAATATTTTCAAGGCACCCACAGGAAAAAAATAAAGACAAGCCATTTCTCCTCAGATGTAAGCGCCATCTAGAGGTAGATAATTACAGATTTCAAGAAACCTAAATAACACCTTTCAGACAACTAGCAATGTGTGAATCCAAGCTGCTTTTATTTTTCAGAAAAAAAAGATATATTTCGACATCAAGTTTACTTTCCATGAGAGGAGCAATCTCGTACATTTGGAAGAGGCCTCGAATAATTTTCGATGTGAATTTTTGTTTATTCATTCATAAAAGAAAATGATTGTAGATTTAATTTAACTTTATTGTACGAATTTTTAAATGTAGATGACATCGTACTGATGTAACATGAGTTTTAAAATCAAATCGCTTTCAAATCGCTTCAAAATGTTTCCTGCTTGTAATTCCTGCACAGCTTGATGCGCAGAGCGATGGCAGCGACCTCTGGTTGGTATTTAGCTGGCGACCTACATTAATAGTTAAAATGCGATTCGATCTTGCATCAAGTAAATTATATGAAGAAAATTTAAATTGCTTATTATTTATAAAAACGTGTTTCCGAGTGGAACACGCCTGCAGTTATAAATGCTATTTGTATAGCTGTAGTACTTAGGCGAGGCGAATTACTGGTATTACTGCTGGACAAATTTTCTAACGAAATTCCAGTATTATCACACAAAACTGGTGGGTGTTAGAGTTCTTAAAATTACTTGAGATGGAGAGACGTGTTAAAATTTTTATTGAAATATATGAGTCGCTTTTTTTGAGATAGTGTCTGTGTGTAGATTCGTGATTAGGAATAAATAGTTTATTAGAAATCGTTTTTATCTTCATGCAAACTTTTAAATTCATTCCTATTTAGGATTAATTTCTCTCCTAGCTTACCGAGAGTTGGTAACAACGAAATTGGTCGGTAACTAACAGGGTGAGTCGGAACCTTTCCCGGCTTCAAAATTGGCAGAACTCTAGCCGTTTTCCAGCAGTTAGGAAAGTGTCTGAATTTGAATATGTGATTAAAAATTTCAGTCAGATTTAGGATAATCTTCAGAGGCAAATTTTTTAGCATCTTATTTGTAATGGAGTCAATTCCAGGCGCTTTTTTTATTTTAAGGTGCTTAATAAGGCAAATAATCTCAGAAGGTTGTACCTTTTTGAACTTTGAAGTGCGGATTTCATTTTTAAACTCTCTAATAGATTTTTCAATTGTTCTCTCGGTATTTGGATCACCAAAATCATTGGGGGTGAATTGAATCTCTAGATGATCAGCAATAATTTCCGCTTTTTCCAGGTCCGTGTGTGAATGCAAATTGGTGCCTGGATTTTTAATTGAGGAATTTCATATGTTTTAGATTTCAGCCTCTTAGTTCGACGGGTGCCATACGTTAATAAAAATATTCTTTTGGCTTCTTCAGTGAATTCGTTCATATTTATTTCTAGATAATTGTTTATTATGTTACAGAAATCTACATATTTCAAAACAATTTACATTGAGAAAATGCAAAATCAAAATAACGTATAAACTAAATTATATTTATCGATCTGCCATGCCATTCACGAAATTTACATGTTCACAGGAAAAATTTAACACATCGCCGCAAGCAACCCAAATTTGCCTCGAGTTCCTGCAGCGGTTGAAAATATGTATTCAACTATTTGGGCCTTCACACGCCTAATTTTCAGTTTAGAAATCTGCCAGCAAGATACTGCTAGCGTTCGCTATTGATTGAATGGCAACAGGTACTCAGGTACTATATTATAATACACCTCAGAAAATATTCATGACAAAAAATTTATTAAAAAACGTGGTACTTTTGATAAATGTTTTAATTCATGAAGCTTACGGGAGATATTATACAAAAATAATGTAATGTGAAGAAATAATGAAATCTTGTACTTTGATAAGTAATATTACAAATGTTTTTACGTTCCTAATATTTTGATTTCTAAAATGAATATTTTTCTTTGGGAATGTGAATTTAAGACAGCAAGTTCGTTCAAGACTTTTAGTAAGAACAACCGAAAACTTATTCAATAGACTAGTCTGTTGTGCTGGATTTCAGTTGCACGTATTGCTGGGATGAAGGCATGGAGTAGACGGCTATATCGAAGTAGCTTTGGGTACCAAATATTGTCTTCACAAAGTGAACAACTTTAAAACACATGCCTTTTGGGTAGGGATAGCCTCCTTAAATGCAGTGGTTTCTTGGCCTCGTCCACATCATATTCAGCTCAGATTATCTCCACCGGTTGTTGGAAAGAAGGTGCCTGTTAGATCAATGAATGTTTTCAATTTTCGTTGTCTATGGTTCTGATCGTGCCGAAGACGTGTCCCCACAGAGAAGTCCAGTACTTTTTTTTGGAATTTAAATCAACAGAGGTAAGATGGAATTTTAGTCTTCTCTTTCTAGAATATCAAAAACAATTTTACGACTACAGTGTAACCTTGCGTTATCATTTATAAAAATTAAGCCTGCACGAATGGCATCTCAAAACAGACATACATGAGCGGGGTAAGATAATTTGCTGATAGTTGATTTCCCATTAACAATACCTCAGTCGAAATCTGGAGCTCAGTCCGCTCGTTCATAATTATATACTTCCAGATGAGCACGCCAAGATCACCGAAACAGTTCTTCCCCTCATGTTGAGTGGGATAAGAGCTGTGTCCCTATCTCTCTGTATATCACCTGGCGTTGAGTAACTTCTGATACAGAACGATTCTCATCTGTAAGAGTACTTAACTCCATCTATCAAATGCCCAGTCTTTTTTGTTCTTTACACTATTATAACTTGATACCGGCGATGAACGCTGTCAAAGATAAACAATTCAATACGTCAGGTGAATTGACCAGAGGAGCATCCCACAGCCTGTAAGCCGCAACAATTGTCAGCTGATTAGCAATGAGTGCCCTCTGACTGGATTGGTAATGATATCTTTTCGCCTGTAGGAAAAACTATCATTCACCCATTAATTGGTACTTTTCTTGGCAGATCACCGCCAACCTTTCTTAAAAGCTATATCTGTGGTTTGAAGGCTTTCCAGATTGTAAAACGACTACTTTTATCAGATTCCAAACAACTTCACATTTCTCTAGGCAGGTACATCTCAACACACTGCTGATTATTTACGCCACACATAAAGAGTCATTCTGGAGCGGTTTCTTCCAACCATACTACATTGCGATCTCATTGAACTTGCGAGAATGTCTTAACATGTTAGTCATACGTTCATGTCTGAGATTTCAACGATCTTTCTAATTAGATGATCCCTTCTCTGCCTTCTCTTAACCAGAATAAGAATGGGTCATATAATTGGAGCTTTTAAAGCAATCTTATTTGATTCATTGGGCGATTAATGTAATTATAGAAACCCACTCGTCCTTCTTTTTTTGATTCTAGTCTTGCACTGTGCGCAGTGAATGCATTTCATTTTGCGTACCCTCCGTCATCCGTTGATTTCTTGTTTTGGGATTTTTTGTAGCCAAGAATCACCTTTCTACTGGATTGGTGGATCATTTTATTGATCATAGGAAAGCCCTTCTCAATAATTTCAAAGCTTTGTATGTGTGAAGGGTACATCATTGTATGTTTGTACACCTACGTAATTACTTTCCATGAAAAAATACAAACGATATTGATGTTAAATAATACCAAGGCATTCCATAAACATGGTTGGAGACGAAAAAAAATTTGATTCTAATTTTTACAAAAAATAAAAACGTATTTTTAAAAGCAATTGTATAAATATTGTGCATCCACATTTAATTTAGATGCTAATTATGTTTAAAATACAAGTATAAAAAAATATTTAACAGGCAGGAATATTAAAAGAGACATAGTTATCAAATTTATTTTTGTATTTGTTTTTATGATAAATTGTTCATTGATTAAAATACAAAATTTTTAAATGATAATTTATTTGATTAGATTAAAATTCCGATGATAATTTATATCAAATTATTATTCATTTTAAAATAAATATATAAATTTTAATAATACATATTAAAATTGTCCAAGAACTTTTAGACCATAATTTCAATAAGATTTTGTGTATCTAGGCCTTCAATTAAATCTAATCGACTCATCATTACGTTTTTTAAACCTGTAGTATCCTTTATTTTTCTAAAGATTTATTTGGGATTCTTTGCACTCGATATTTTGATTTTGAAAAGTTTGATCGTTTTCAAACAGCGTGGATTTTTTTAAATAAAAAAAAATTGTAATTTTCTGTGTTTTCTCGTCACTGTCCTGATGTTTTCTCTTCCTTTTATGTTTACAGATTAATTTTCCTCAGCAGAATTCCAAATATATGGTTTGAGCTGTCAAAAAGTAAAATAAATGATGGAAGTTGGAAAATGCTTACTTTAATACCATGAAGCATCAAAGCAGGTATTTCAACTTTACTCTCGTGAGTTATTCATACTTTTGAACAGATTTCAACTTAAATTTATGTATAAGAAATGTTTGCATCACTATTCTAACAATAGCATGTAGTATACTCCTGATGTTATCCTCGTTGAAATCCTTGCATATCTTAAAGGCATTATCAGATCAGGTGGAATCCCACATGTGCGAATAACAAATGTATCATTGATCATTATTTTATTACAGTTGTATCGCTCAATGGTAATGCATTTTACCGGATGATGACTGTAATAACATGATTCCACTTCAAAATAGTTGATACAGTTTTGCTTGACATATATGTGTTTTTTTCAAAATTACCTTTTAATTTTATGGCCATATAGCTGTAAAACTTTATATGAAAACTTGCAACAAATTTATATTGTAGAATCACCCAGTGCGTACTTTTAGTAATGCTCACTAAATTTTGACTTAAATCAAGAATAATCACAGCGCGAATACTCCGAAAAGAGCAATAACTTCATGTTGTTCGATTGTAGTACTATATACAACTGCAGTATTTTATTGCGTAAAAGATGGCGCTGAATGTTAAAACTAATAAAAAAGAGAAACTTGATCACTTTGACTTCCAACTAATCTTTACATATAATTTTAACAAAGGAGTATAACCTTTAAAAAGCTTTTAAATGCGCATGTCGAACTATATATATATAGAATTATATTTACAATGTGTGTAAAATTCCTTGTTTTGTTATTTCATTCCAAGTAATTTTATGCATGAGTTAATTGTGATTATTATTCTA